>JAPMAF010001070.1:0-11961 GCA_026537445.1 Silvatares holzenthali
CATTAATAATAATATCTTTCATTCAAAAATATGTTTAAAAAATTTCATTGAGAATGATCATACAGTTGATTTCAATTTTAATCATGATGATGATATGTCCCATTAAAGAACAATTAATGACGCTGACGCTTCTCAATGTCACTGACACTACCCAATGTCACTAACATTTAGGCCTATTGTTCTTTATGTAGACAAATCTGGAAAAACATCCATGCAAAACCCTATCTAAATAAGTTCTATACAGATTATTTCTCCTTAGAATCATTCCAAAATCACAATACCTCAACTGATTATACTAGGCGTATATGAATATACAGCAGTTTAATCAGCACGAGAGCTTAATTTGGAAAATAAGTTCAATTGAATATTGGATGGATAATTAATAAGTTTATTTTTATTTCAGGATGTTTGAGAAATAAATATGGACAACCTATTGGGGATCGAGACGATAACATTGGAAGGTAAAATGTTAAGAAAAACGGCATTCATATTTTTGATTTTATTCTATTTTTGGAGTGAGAAATTGAATTTGGTTTTTCATAGTGTTGGTGCCATTGTTATTAGTCTTCCATTCAGGTAGCATACATACATACATAACATAATATCATTTCCCGATAGGCGTGGGCAGAGAGAATTGAGTTTTTTTAATCTTATACTACACATGAGACACCATGACACCACCATCCGTCTGGGTCTGTAAAATACTGTACAATTGCACAAGTAAATGCTGTTTAGCAGTCGGAGGAGAGATTGAAAACCTGATTATTCAGTTCTAGTCACAAAACATGGATAAATTCATTTCACGTAGCTTACAATATTGAACGGTGGCATTGCTTCAGGCCGATACAAGATCTACCACTTTTCCAGTCCAGAGTAAATATATGTATATTTTTTTTAAATTTGCCATTTTGGCTTTTTTGCCATTTTTTTTTTAAATATATTTATGCACATATATTTAAAACTTGAATAGAAAAATGCAATTTTATGCACACATTTTTTTTTTCACTCTGGCAGGATTTGAACCCGTGACCTCCAGCGTTCCTCCAACGCTGTCAAGTTTTAAGGCCTTTAAGGCCTTTTAGGAGTGCCACTTGTCTCTATCCTGATACACAATCCTTGCTTTCCACTTTCATGTATCTCGTCATAAACACTTGACGGTTGTTGTGGCTCCTTACATTGCCTCCGTTAAGAAAATGAGAAACATGCTCTTGCCAAGTTGCTCTAGGCCTTCTACATCTCTGCCACTAATATTCACACTGTTGATCTATTTTATGATTTTTTCATTTGCCATTCATTCAACATGTCCAAACCATCTCAAACATTCAACTTTCATTCTTTTTCGTAGGCTTTCACGACCAAAAAATTCGCAAATCAAAGACTTTTGGGTAGTCATATCTTGAGAAGGCAGTCTTCAGTAAGACTGCCTTCTTTACACAGACAGACTCGCCCTGAAGATGGACACTGCAATGTGGTCCGAAACATTGGCAAACAAAATGTCACAACACGACATGACTATCCAAAAGTCTTTAACTTGCGAACTTTCATTCTGTTTATGATTGTTACTTTTAATTGACACTCTTCTCTGATACATTAATTTCTTTTCCTATCACTCAGGGTCTCCGCACATTCTGTGTAATGATCTCACCTCTACTGCATTTATTCTGCTACATCTTTTTTTTTGCCAAGTCCATGTTTTGTTACCATATAGCAAGGTAGATACCAACACTCCATTATGTATTTCTAACGGTGATGTTTTGGAGAACATATTGTTGCCAATTATGGAGTGCATGGCACCATTCATCCTATTACTTGCTGTCACTCTTCTATCAATATCTTTAACCGATCTACTGTCCCTCGTGAACTTGCTGCCAAACATTCAGGTATCCAAGTTTGCAAAATTTTATTTTTATGTAACTCCTGGATAGGAGTTACTGCCAGAGCAGACCTATAACATCCTTAAACGCTAAGCAAGAGGTGGAAGAATCAAAACAGGGTGGAATTAACGTGGGTCTTGGAAGAGACCCGTGTTAAAGGTGAGAGGAAATACAGATGATTAATTTATAGCTGGCCCGTCTCCCACAAGAATAATTTAGAGAATCTATTGGTTCTCATGTGCTTTATATCAACTGTTAAAGGGTGACAGGCGGTCTACCTATACATTATCCTAATAATATACAAATGGATAATATTGTATCAAAAGAAGACAAATATAATTTATTTTTTCTGGTGTAACTTTGTGGTAATCCATTTTTACAAACTAGTATGTATGTTTATTTTTTTGTGGATATACCACTTATATTTTTTGTCGTGGAGTTCAACGCTCTAACTGGGCTCTAACTGAGCATCTTCAAGAACTAATTGTTTTTATTTTGACAGTTTGAGATTGGGAGTCAGGTGGATTTTTTTAATAGATCTGAATTAGTTGGTTTAATTATTTTATTTATTAAGTTATTTGTTGAATTTACATTTTTATGTATTTCTAAAGTCTCGTAGAGTGCTGTTTACTTGACAATATTTTCTATGTTCGATTTCTAAGCCTCATCTTATTTCTAAGCGTTTACTATTAAGACTGGTGGGGCAAACCATCATCTTTTTTGTTTATTTTTTAATTTGAATTATACTATTGCCAATCAAACTTAAATTTGGGTTGTGATTTCAGACATCGAAATGACAATCGAAACAATAATAAGAACCAAGATAGAGGTAACGGTGGTAATATGCAAGTGGATAGCGATAGAATCAACACTTACGGCCTCAGTTTACTATTTCTGGAGTCCATTGGCGTCCGTGGTCCGTTGCTAAATCGTATATTTGTGGCCAATGTAAGTGAACAATTGATTTTTATCACCGTACTCGTGTGTATATGTACATATTTGCTCATATATAGTGTTTTTATTTTAGCTTGACTATAAAGTGGATAAAAAAAAATTGAAAGAAGTTTTCAAGATGGCAGGAAAAGTGAGGAATATCGATTTGAGCACAGATAAAGATGGAAAGAGCCGAGGTTTTGCTGTTATCGAATATGATCATCCTGTGGAAGCAGTACAGGTTAATGTTTTTTATATTACTTTCTCATATGAAGTAGCTCCAAAAGAGGCTTGTGACTTTCTAGTTTTTAGTAGGCAGTTTTTTTTTAATGTTCAACATGGTTAATTTTATTTTAAGGCTATCTCTATGTTTGACAAGCAAATGTTGTACGAACGCAAGCTAGCCGTGCGCATGGACCGCGTCAGCAATGGGCCATTGGAAGTTCGTCTTCCTGAGGGCCTGTTGGGCATCGGACCCGGCCTGGGGCCCAACGGAGAGCCGCTCCGTGATGTGGTAGGGAACTTGCCCCAACAACAACAGCAGATTCAGCACCAACAGCAGCAACAACTACAGCAGCAACAATTACAACAGCAACAACTGCAGCATCAGCAGAGTAGCCTATCCACCACCGGCCCTGGACTGCTTGGGGCTGTGCCGGCGTTAGGAGGGTTGGGCATACAGGCGCTCAACCAGTTGGGTCTGGGTCAATTACAGTCTCAGCTTTTGCAGCAAGTACAGGTTGGGGATCTGGCCACACAATAGACTACACCAATTATATAACACAATGAAAAATCTCAGAATTAATAGATATTAGGATAAAATAATTTTTTCAAATTTCTTTTGCAGGGGATAGGTTCTGGAGACTTGGGATTAAATAGTACAGGATTAGGGTTATCTGACATTTCTGGCAATAATGTAATACAAGGACAATTGGGAAATAGTTCTTTCTCTAATTTTGCAGGTAAACTATATGTTTCAACAGAAATCAGCTTATGATATATTTTATGACTGCTTTGAGAGTAACTTTCGCATATTTATTTGCAGGTTTGAATAATAACTCCTTCAGTAATCGAGGATTCGGTATGACATCCGGAGGTATAAATACTAATGCGAATTTGCCATTCGCAAACCAGTCGTCCAGCGCTGGGAGGGTATCACCTGCTAGTTTTGGAGATAGGAACAGAATGTCTCCACCACAGTTCGGAGGCGATAGAACACCACGTGATGATCAAAATAATCAAGAGAAACCGGGAGATATGGTGCTTATTAAATATGTGAGTATCATTACTTTTTGTAACTTGTACACTCGTACAATCAAAATAATATAGCAACAATATTTGATAAATTCTTCATTTTATTTTATACAAATTTGTTTCTCAGCTTCCACCAACAGTGACATGGCAACTTCTTCGGGAAAAGTTTGGTGAAGCCGGTGAAGTAAAGTTTGCCGAGAAAATAGATGGAGAGACAGCTGTTGTTCGTTTCCAGAGCGAATGGGGAGCTACCAGAGCTATTAGTATCCTTTTTATATATCATTATTAATGTTAATCAAATTTTTTTTTATAAGCTTCTATTTGTGTTTCTATTGTTAACATTTCTAATGGCAAATATTTAATTGCGTTCTTTCATATTTCATTATCTGGTTATTATTGAATAAAGCAGCATAAATTCGATATAATCCTTAATGATCGTATTTCAGAAATGTTTGACAAGACACGCATCGATGGAAAAACAATCGTCGTACGTCACTGTTGACCATTGACTTATCAAAAGGTTGATCTATAGTATTTTATGAAGAATTAAATCTCTTTTTAAATTTGATTTGACAAAATCGTATTGCTCACGGTGATTACCGAGTAATTACATCTATTTCACTAGGAGTGTGAGTTTTTCTACAATAGCACACTGCATAGAACATTTGACATGTTGTATTCAACATTGGATAGGGTTAATTTAAATATTTTAACCATGGATGTTGTTATTGTGCCGTTGCAATAATTATTGCAATGTTTATTTTGGTTCATTTTGATGGATATAAATACATCGGAGATTAACTATTACATACAAATTCTCTTTGCTTGAATAAAATCCTCATATTGCTTAACAATTTGTTAGTTTTATTGGACATGAGGAAGTGCGTGTAATCGATGTTTGCACCCAAGTGTGGTCGATGCATGGCTGTATCTTTATATCGATGATGAGTTTTGAGGCACGAGTGGATTTTCTTCGATCTGTCGTTTTTTGTGAAGTTCTGCAATTCAACGTGTCGTATTTGAAACAGAAAGAGTATTATCGGCAATGTGATTTTAAACTTTGGTCATAAGAGATATGTGAATCATGATCTCTTATATCTGACGCTTTTACATCATTGCTTCTTTTTATATTTCTCGACAGCATTCCAGATTTGATGATGTATATTTAAACTGTATTGACCAGTAATATCTTTCTGATAAAAATATTTCGTATTAGAATTTTTGCAAAACAATTTTTGTGTTCCTTTCTTACTACTGCCCTCAAAGAAGTTTCATGTGTCGTTAACTATTGTGCCAGCTGTTACCAGGTTACTGGTTAGCATCTGATTGAGGTGATGAAGATCAATCTTTATTTTGAGTAAATTTATTTAAAAGATCCTTTTGCTCAATAGTTTATTTTTTACAATGAACAGTTTTATTATAAACTTGTAAGGATATGTGCAAATGTGGTTAAAGTCATAACATTTTTTTTCAAATTATCGGCACTTCTTATTGCTACACTATGCATGGCATATCGAAAGATTTAATGTAGATTTGCAAATAAAACTACTGAAAAAGAGATATCAGTATTTTCATAGATGTGTGTTGTTTCCTATAGCAAATAAAATGCATTTTATTATCAATTTATTTTCTTTGTATTTTATTTTTTCCTTCAAATTCAACTAATTTGCGCTCGTTAACTGCAATCGATAAGTTGTGTAGTCAATAATCATTATGAGTAATGTAGGTACAATCAATATGGTGGCACCCTTTTCATTCTTCACATATGCGAAAATAATGCCAGGCAACTGTTACCGTGTGTAAGGTTGATTTAGTTTGTACAGCTTTTTTATTGTAATTACCATTTATAAATGTAAATATAATGGATTTACATTTTGTCTTGGTATAAAATGTTAGTGAAAGAGCAACACGATATGTTTGAAATGTTATTACTTGGATTTTATTTTATTAAAAATGTTGAAACACTGGAGACATTTGAGAGGTTAGCCTTTGAATTACAATACATTAGAGAAGCATCAAACGAGTGTCCACTATTGCTCTTCTCACAACTGTTTTCCAATAACCGAGTTGTATTCTTCTTACATATCCGATCTATGAAATGTGGGTCAATTACTCTGGAGATGTTGAAGTCATCGTCGTGTTGGTCGGAGCCATATTTTTGGTAATGTTGGAATTTGGTTTCTGGAGTTTTCATAGTTCATTTGCAGTTACTTCTTCATTTAGTTGGAATTTCTGTTGCCTCCGAGACTTGTTTGATAAAATTCCATCTTCATCGAAGTTCAGGAGTCGCTTCGAGTCGATCTGTTCATCGATTGAAACACTTCGTATGTTGAAAGTGCGGAATACCTAAATTATTTGTACAGCATGCTTTGGTAAGTTTCTGAATGGTTGATTTTCTAAATTGATTAGAGCGATGTAGAATATCATTATTTCTGTTTTTTGACTATTGCCTATTGATGGGGAGAGTCGTGAAGTTTGATATATTCTCGATGGATTCCACTTTTGAGCATTTCTACATTTTGTTTTCATCATGAGTTAGGTGCTTCACCTTCATCCAAATGAATACGAGTGCAGAATAAAGCCTAATGTTTACAGCTGTTATCGTGATGATTCATTAGTTTGAAGCCTCTGATTTTAGTGTGGACTTCCACAAATCGAGGGACATAGTCAACAATGCGGATGAGCGTCTTCTGCTGCCCACAAATCATAATGTACAAATATATAAGTGTTGTTAACAAACATATTTTGTTTATCATTTCTGCAATGGAATCGATAGAATTGGTGACATCTTCTTAACATGCTATTTCACTACGACAGACTATATTGACTGCTTAAGGAAGGATTTATTTTATCACTTTACAAGAAACCTCTTCAGATATTAATCATGTTTTCAGGTGGGGGTCCACCTTTTATTGAAAGTGATATGGATACATTCACTACTTTTGTAAAACTTTTTTAATTTTAATTTTTGTTACTCTTATAGGCTAATATTATTTATTTGTTCTATCCTGCTAGTTTATTTATGGGGTAACAATAGAATAAATGTGAATAAAACCATGGTGTGTGAAACACCCCTAATTGTTCATTATCCTCAGCATTTACAAAGCAACAATTAGCAGAAAACGTGATAATGAGTATTAATTGATGAAATTTCATTTTATCTTAGATTAAATTGCTGTAATAAAAAAGTGAAAATATTTCATAATTTTGCTGCTTTCATTATTCGGGAGATTTATAAAATGAATCTATATATATTTTTTCTTTTTACAGGAAATAATATTTATATTGCACTATGAATTGATACATGAGTGCTAATCTGCTAAACTAAATTACTGAGAATCAAAGCAGTTAGGTAAGAATATATTTTTTTTAAATTTACCATTAATTTTAAAAAAGGCTCAATAATATTAATTTGGAAAGTTATACGATAGGTGGGCTAACTGTTCTTGGAGCGGAAAACGTGGAATAAGAATGCTCTTCAATGAGATGGTTGGATAACATCAGAAGATTTCCCAGAGCTCATTGGATGATGGTATTGCAATGCGAAGAGACAAGAAGAGGCTTCTTGCAGCAAATGAAGATAGGTTAGAAATAAAAAAAGTCATTCTCACATTGTACAAATCTTTATATTCAGTTACTAGGATTGTCTTGATTATTGTAATGTATGTATATACAAGTAAATATGCAATATTACATTATTGTTTGTCCTTTATAAGATTTTTGTTTCAGAGTCTGAAATAAAAGAATTCAAAGAGCTTGAGACAAATTCAATCGATTTTTTGAAAATATAACTAAAAAATTATCGCTCTAACTTCCTGTGAAAAACATATTTAAATGATAAATAAATATAGCTTCAGTTTACATCTTAAGGTAAATATGTGATATCTATCTCTTAGATATATAATTTACTTTGTTCACGTATCAACTCAAGTAATTATTTTATTTTCAGAAAGACAGTGACCGAATTTTCAGACAAATATTATGTCCAATGTTGGATTAAGATTTTATATGTAAAATATATTTTTTAAAATACATAATTATTTTCTTTACGAATTTTCTATATTCTATATTGCTGTGAAGTTAAAAGAACATATATAATACTAACTGTCAAAGTATAGTAGATTTTAACTAATATGGGACTAAAGCATGCTCTGCACTATGGCCGTGAACACCATAATATCCTAAAATACATAAAATCCATAGGTTATTATTATTATCAACATGGATAACTTACAGTGCCGTTTTCGTGAAAAAAATCATCTTTGGTGCTGCTATATCTTTAGTGATGACTCTGTTCTTCCATATTCGGTTTTGCTATTGATGAATGCATGAGACTAGTGTCTCCAAGTTATCTCTAATTTATTTTGAAAGGTAATACTAATCGCTAACATGAGCAAATATTTCAATATAGGGGAATCTTCGACAGAATAAAAGAAAATGGAATGATTCAAATGCTTTATTTTCACAATAATCAGAAAAATAGATAAATACATTGAAGATAGTTTCATTAAAAAATTAAAGACACATTTGAGAAAGAAACCCTTTTCAGCAAAAATAAATTATCATACATTTTAACAGCCACTATTTTATATTTCGTTAAACAAGAGAGATTGACAACACAATGATCTTACAATTAGGATAATCGTAATGCGTTACGTAATTTGTTATCGCTTAAGCTATCGGGGGTTGCGTTAATGAAGTGGGGTACGCTTGCTTAAACATGAATATGTATGTAAATGTAAAATGGATAAAAATGAACAACGAACAATAATGATAAAAGTATGACAAATTTGGAATTGACATTAATTGCATTAAAGAGGAGTTGCTTGCATATTTAAAAAGTTAATATGTAATGTTGCTGATGTTTGTCTTATCTGAATAGTTAACATATTTGTTTACTTGCAACTGGTTTTATGTAACTTTGAAATAACACTTTAATAAGCAATTGTTTGAGAAATACATCCGGTATTGCCCATAGATATTTTACCATCCCCAAAATCTAAAAGTAGATTTTTTGGACAGACTTTTGACTATTATCGTAAATCAATGTTTATATTATACCTAGGTCATATACATATTATTCATAAAATATTTTTATAATTATAATAATATTTAAAACAGCGTTTACAAAACACCGCTTCTTGATAAAATATTAATCTCTGCCTGTGCCCTGTGATCCAATTATACTATATATATAATGTCCAGTAATGACAATTCCTTCTATGATTTTTGCATTCTCATTTGGCTGAACTATACGCTTTTGAGGTGAGTATTCTATACACTGTAGGAGTATTATGAATTCAACAAATTAAATCAAACCTAATATTTTTTGTTTATCAAGTTAAGTATATTATATTAAGTTGTTTAATATTATGAAACAAAATAAAACAATTCTGTGTATTTATACAAGGTTTAAATATGTTTATATAGATTTGACCACAATTCCACAAGTGAATGTTAATTGACACGTAATAACAATCAGTAAAAAGATAAAATGATATAAATTGTTTTTAAACACACATTTTACTATCACAATAGGCAAATGACTTGTATTGAGGGATACTCCTTATATTATTAAATGGTAGAGAATGCATAGTGACCAGTGACCTGTGGCAATATTTGCAAGGATGTTGTTAACGATGCTATGATGTATATTATCAATGCTACTTGTTTTTGGCGTTGCAATTTTGGAAAGTAAACTGTTGACTACATCACTGGCAATTCTTTTTGATTTTTACTCTATAATTTTCAATAGGCTTTACAGTGATATTATTTTATTGAATTTTTTAATTGGATATCAATTCATTTATCTTCTTATTAACAAAGCAAATTCTATTAGAATACAAAGCACCTTTGATAGTGCTCTTTAGAGATGATGTGAAACTGTTTCTAATATTAAATAAAAAAAATACATGTTATTTATAATTGACTATATGGCTTTTAACATTTTATATAGATTATTGATATTATTCGCAATGAAAAACAAAATAGTAAAAAAAAACTACGCTATATAAACCGAACAAGACTAATATGTAATGCAATCAGCGAATATATGATAACTCAAATCGTACAGCATAATGTTTACATCAGATGATCCGTAGTGACTGAATAATACATTAGGCGAACATTTCTTGGATTATATAGGAAATCCTTACACTTGTATGTTGTGTTGCCAAAATGTCAATTTGTGCTCAATCAAAAGACATCTCTCTCTCTCTCTCTCTCTCGTAGTATCGCATAAAACAAGTGCTATCTTTCAATGTGAGATTATCGTGTGATATAAGCTTCTGGGAACCATATTTCTATAATTAAGTTTGTAGCGCTTGATCGCTCTAGCGGCGATACACTGAAGAGTTGTGTATTTTAAAGGTTTAACTATACTCAAAGCACTTTGTCCACTCTCCGTAAGTAAATCTTGGAACGTCGCACCGTCGTAGTTCACCATGTCGATATGTGCATTATTATCTAGAAGTAACTTCACCACCTCAGGATGGCATGGCTCACACTGAAAATATCATTACATTTCACATATATTCATGGTGCTAGGATTCCATACAATTATGGGCTTCATTTAGATAAGCCTTGTTTTTAAAATGCCTCATTATGAACAGATGATAAACCCGTTCGGTCAATAAATTTGATTTTGACAGGTTTAATCATATATCATATTTAAAAGGATTTTTTAAAGAATTATTAATTACCAACCTTAGCGGCGAGATGTAATGGAGTGTTTCCATCAGCATCCTTAACATTAGGATCTGCTCCTACTTCTAAAAGCAGCTTGACTAGAGCCGATAGGTCCGTGGTTCCCGGTGACACTCTCGTTCCTTCAATACCTTCCCCGATACAAGCTAAATGCAAGGCACAACGCCCCTTTTTTACCTGGAATGAATAACAAAAGTGTCATGTATTGCAACAATACAGAATTCATTAAAAAATCTCTCACATAAGACAACACATTAAGGAGCAAAAATAAATTGAGACAATTAATAAACATTTGGGCTGTGTTAGATAAAACAATGTACATATGTCATACAAGTAACATAGGTGTAAATATGATAGACAATTTGACCACTAAGATTCTATTGCACCTAGCAAAGGAAGAGGAGTCACCCATGGAATGTTATATTAATAATAGCAATACCAACTATATCAGCATTTTAATGTCCAATATGAACTGACAAAGATTGGTATAAACAAACCTATTTAAATACATAGAATCTTAATTTTTATGAAAAAGGAATATTAATTTATAAAATCTTTCTGCCTACTTTTATCGAGAAATGGTGTGACATTATTTATTTAACAGTACTATTTAGTACAAAACAATAATTATATTTTAACATTAACTTAAAAATAACGATAAGGAACCTATATAATTGCAGCGCCCTTGAGGTGATTTTCTCACGAAAACAGCGCTATATAAGTTATCCGTGTTAATAATAAAAAAAACTGTGATAAGCATAAAAATAATATACATAATAATGCTAAGGACCAATACATAAAGTAATGTATGTATGCAAATATATAGAAACAAATTTATTAAATAATGTTTTGCTATAGGGTATAATTTGTAGCTTAACTGTTTCATCAGTAGTGGGATCTTTTAACCCTTTGACCACAATGAATTTGCAAGCTTCATATGAAATGCTCACAGTCAAGGTGTTGCGCTGGGGATATGCTTGCAGTCAAAGGGTTAATCTAAAAAAAAATTCAAGCCAATACTGAACTGATGAAATTATCTAAACACTAAGCATTGAAAGTCAAAGACTTTTGGGTAGTCATGTCGTGTTGTGACATTTTATTTTCCAATGTTTCGGACCACATTGCAGTGTCCATCTTCAGGGCGAGTCTGTCTGTGTAAAGAAGGCAGTCTTCTTTACACAGACAGACTCGCCCT
>JAPMAF010001071.1:0-11957 GCA_026537445.1 Silvatares holzenthali
TATATATATGTTTGTGTGTGTATCACTTGTGAATTTCGGTATTCCTACGTAACTGTTTCTACCTTATGTAGGTTGTATATAACTATTTAAGATTTAAAATGCAAGCTAATTGTATTTAAAAATAAATGATTTATCGGATTTTTATTGTAGTTGTATGCATCCAAATAGGATAAGTGACAGACTTTATTTTTGGTATCAAAAATAAACGTCTTTTATTTTCCCGGAAGACACCCACATGCGGTACAAAGATACTCTCTAAAGTAGCTTTGATTTCTTGAAGCATAGTTATTTCTTGGAATCAATGACTTTTAGGTACAAATGGAACCGACGCATCTCACAATAATGGAGAGTGGACGAATATTTCTAGAAGATTACGGAACGTCAGTTATTATTTACACACAATTATTATATATACATCTTCTTCCATTACAATATAATGAAGAAAGGTGTAAAATTACCTACACATTTTTCAAACTAAATATAGGATGCTTCTGCTAACTATTTTTGTGAAGCAATATACAACGTATCAGTTTTATAAACGTATGAACCATAACTGTAATCCGAATTGTAATTGAGCATTGTGATCCTTGCGAGATATTCCAAGTATGTGAAATCCTCTTCTTAACTGCCTTAAAGATCACTTGAACAGTTTTGTACATATTAAAAAATGCATTGCTATGTAGAAGAAGAAATACTTAGATACTACAAAATTGGTCTATAACACCCGATTAATTCGTGGCCTCAAATTCTAAAAGATATATTGTTTTCCAATTAAACAGCTTCATTGAAAGCCTTTTATTTAATAATATTCCATACTGGTGGTGTTGTAATTATATTAACACGTGGCCGATATTTTCAGAAGTGATAAGTAAGTAATGTATTGGGAAAATTAATGTGCTATCTAACAGCTCGTTAACCAAATTAGATCAAGAAGTGGAAGATCTCATACGATGATATATTTTATTTATATTATTAAATTTTTTAATTAAATTTAACTCTTATCATTTAACATATCTGATCATTTTTTTCTCATAACTAAGAATCGTGGTTTTCTCATGGACGAAAAAAGATCACTCTTCGCGCGTTTCTTTATTTTAGCACTACTTAATATTCTATGTGGCGAAGAATCTGTAGCCACCTTTACTTGATCAAGTCACTATATACCTGATCAATACAATTTTTTCAATTCTATCTGGTCTACTTCTCACGAAGTGATTAAAAAATTGTAAGACTCATCGCATGTCAACAAATTGATAGAAGAAATTATATGATATTTAGCCCTTCACAGATCTTATTTATGCTATGTGCCGTTCAGAAAATTCTTAGTGTATCTCCAACACACACATATTGAACGCATCTATACGATCTCTTAACAGAAAGATTCATTAGGAAGATTCTACTTCAAATAGGGCAATTTAGAATATAGTAGTGTAAACATGGATAAGCATATCTGTATTTCCAAATATTTCCAAATGTTTAAGAGTAGTTAATGGCACTTTTGCGATTTGATTTCTGCGTTTATTGCAACTTCCCAACCACCGCTATAACATATATAATGCTGAACAATTTCCAAATCGTGTTGTGCGTTGGCTGTGTCGTGCATCTTGACAGATTTTTCCACTACTACCAATATATTTATTGCCATTAAGCAATATACATATTTTGCTACATTCTTCTACTACGTAGCGAATAATTTAAGTATTTTTCAAGTTGGAATCGGAGTATTGTCGTCAGCAAAGTACAAATAATTTATGATTCTGCCGCCATCATTAATTCTTGCTTCACTCTCCAGAACTTTAAGCATTATATTTTCTCTGTATATGTTGAATAGGCAGACCTAGAAGATCTCGACAAGAACGTATTTCCCAACTTCTTAGAGGCAATGTAAAAAGCTTTAATAACCGTCGCGTATTTATAACAAAATGCATAAATGTGAGAAAAGCAAGAAATTCTACCCCTGAAATGACGTGCATAATACAACTCGAGCTAAGTAACGATTCCACTTACAAAACCTTTTTTGACCATGCGGTCTACCGTAATTATTTATGTGAGGAAAAGAAACCCCTAACTTAATTCTAGCCCTCCAGGTAGGGGGTTGAGCGTGAGATTGACCACCCTACTTTATTAAATATATAATTGCTCATATAATAATTATCATATAATAATTACATATAATAATAATTACAGTGGACGTCGTAATAATAATTACAGTGGACGTCGCTCATATTATAATTACAGTGGACGTCGTAATAATCAATATACGTGTCTTGTAATTTCTTATGCGGGCAAATCCATCGTAGAATTTTATCTGAGAGACTGAACAATTGTATATGTAATAATTCACAAGTCTACGTAAACATTGCACTAGAATACTTTTTCCTTGAGATTTATAACGCTCCTGATGGTAATTCAATTAATTTTATTAATCATTTACTTCGTATATGGTTTTTATGTAAAATTATTAAAAAAAATTAAATATTATGGAAGAGTAATCTTGCTTATGTCAAAATTGAATAATAACCACATGGAACATTTTATGGATGTCAGCTGTGTACAGATCAGAGTGGAGAGAATTACAGGATTCAGCCAAGACCAAACTGAGGCAGTCCTGCTGAGTGTTGCGGTGAAGGGACAACCCTACCAATGAAATAACACAACAGTAACCACACGGAATGTTATATGGATATAAGTCATGAACAAATCAGAGAAAAAAAATCTGGGTTTAGTCAAGGTCCACCCAAGTCCATTGTATTTATGATGATAATGTTACCATTACTTTAAAAACAAAACTATTTTTTTATATAATGGAGATAAGTTTTGCACCATCTTAAAATGAATATTTTAGTTAAATTGATGAACAAATATTTTAATATAAATTAGTACTGTTTGTTTTAATTATTTTCTCAGCGCTAGACGAGTACCGTCGTGAAACTAGAATAGTCTTAATGTTTATGAAGACAAGGCTTAAATAACAACGTTACGTATGTTTAGGGGATTTATTGGCCTCAAAATAACTAGACTAGATCCCTTTAGTTTGCCTCATTATTATGTCGTTAAGGGCGGCTAGAGAAATATACGGCCCTCATATTTAATAAATATCCTATATTCACGGAGATAAGTAATAGTCAAAGGCATAGCTTAATTTTCAAAAGTTTACTTAGGAACTGTGCGTGCAGAATACATTTTAATCTGGACCCAAACAAATTAAATGTTAAAGCATTTTCGCTGTTTTAAACATCTATTTTCAAAATTTTCGACCTTTGAATTAAATTCTCTCGCGAATTGAATTGAATATTAATACCACGGCTATATTCAATTTACATGCTTAATAATGATATATTATAAATCTTGTCTAATACTCTCATATTTATATATTATTTTTGAAGGAAAGTAACGAAATTTCTTTTATATTTCATAACATACCGATATCCTCCCTTCTACCAAAAGAAACTCCCTATACAAATGACATTAAACTAGGGATATAGGACATAGATATCTAGTTAGAACCTCTGAAATGAAATGCCTTCAATATAGGTATCGAAAATAGATTTTCAGAATATATATTACGCATAAATTATAGATTTATTTAATGATATACTACAGTTAAGAATACGAGAAAATTGTTGAAGTTGTATATTATTATGGAAATAACAGCATGAAGAATATTTGATTTTAATATACTATTTTTCATAATTGACACCATGAAACGACATTCTTATTTTTGATGGCAGCGACATTTTTTTTTAATAACTATGATATTAGATTATATGTAAGAGCATTTAGGAAGACTATACTATGTACTATACTCAATTAAATTGACACAGCCAAATTGTTTTCGATATCCTAAAACTACGTAGAACGCTCAAAAATCATTACAAATCTTAATAAAGTAACACGAAAAAATTAATTACATTTCCATACATAGAGTAGTAATCACATTCAAGCCTTAATAATCAATTTACGTGATGTTCATCATCAAACAGCGTGTTTAACAACACATGGTTTATTACATTTATTACGCATGAGAACTGCAAAATGAAGGTACCAATTTCTGTACCACATGAATACACCGACTGAAATTAATCTTCTAAACATTTTTAACGATAAATGTAGTCTATATATTAGGTAAATCCTCTACAGGTAAATCTATTTAATCCTAAATATTTTTGAGAAGGCTATCCATGATATCACATCAGACATCCGCACCCATTCGCTATATACAGACAAACCATCTCAATACATTTTAAATGACAATAATGTAGAAATTGTGTTTTGTGTTTTATTTCGTTCTCGAATTAAGAATTACTTAAATGAAAGTATTTTTACATCTTCAACAATTGTATGTAGTTTTTATTGTATTGTCCATTTTTAACGTATTGTGAATTGTTATCTTTCTTCCGCATTGTATTCATAATCAATATGCCAGATAATCAGCACTAGATATATTTTGGCTGAATCTGGTTATCTTTTGTACTCTAATCTAATGCTCTCCATCCTTATAAATCTTGTGCTGTACCATCCTAACTAACACTATCCATCTGATATTATTAAAAACTTCTGCGTTTCGGTGATTGCATGAATATGAGAGTTAAATATTTAAGCTAATGTTCGTATTCATACAAATTATTAAAAGAAATAACATAAAACTTATTTTATAAACATATCCTTTCCAATCACAATGGCCGCATATTTTTATTATTATATCCAAAAGGTTGTAATACGAAATATATTGGCATTATGAAATTTTAATATCTTCGCATTATTTGTTTTTAAATATATTACAAGAAATTCCTCATTTACCTCAAGCATCGTAATAACGAATACGTTAAGATTAATAATTCTCAATAAATACATTCTTAGCATCGTTTACTTGATTCCCTTACAAAGTAATAATATGGTTATGAATTCTAAAAATATTAGTGATATTGAATCATATAAATTATACTTACTCTGTAAACGAGTAACAAGTCATTTGATTTTGTGGTACCACAACGTTTTCAACCATAAATAAATTCATCAAACTCATCGAAGTTACATAATGCGCTTTATTTTCATTAGTTGTGTGGACATTATTGACTATCCTAACGACTTGTTTACCGTGTCCAATTTTTATTCTACTCTTCGCTCCCAGTGAAAATGAACTTGGATCGACGTGTAATGTAATCATCATTATAGCTTGTTAGCTGTCGTATATATCCTATTAATTAATAACTCAAAAGCCTTAAAAAATATCAATTATAAAATAAGTTAATAATTATTACATGTTTGTTTTAATAAATCGTCATCGCCAGTCATATTGCATTTTTTATTAAACATAGACCTTCAGTTATACTTCTTTTTCCTTTATTTAGTCTCCAAAGACGTACTCTCTTCGTACACTAAATATTATTCTATAGATTTTCCAGTTCTATTTTAGTGCAATAGCTATTTGAGGTTGATAAACCTCAAATCGATTAAATAAAACAACAAAAGAAAAACGATTAAATAAACTATCAACTTCAAATCGATTAAATAAGACGAGAGAGAATAACGAATATATGAACGAAATTATTTCTATATTCTATGATGTTAAACTTAAAACTAAAACGAATGAATTAATAAAGAACTCCAAAAACAACAAAGCGGTAACACTTTTAATTTACAACCGGTTAAAATAGTATAAGCATATATTTGTCTAGGCTGTTATATGACGTTTGTTAATTATAGTTAAAAGTGAAAATAAAAATTCAATGAGGTCTAGAATAAACTGCTTTTAAACAGTTATTGTACTTTTTATGCAACCATTTTCATACCAACTGAAGGAAAAATCTTTTACTCTTGTATGTTGCTTGTATTCACTCTCATATGAATTTGAGACTGCGTTATTTACTAAGAAAATAAGGGAATTATTTACTGTTAAAATGACGCAACATGGTTGAAGTGAGAAGAAAATGACGGTCAAGGGACTTAAACTATGTGATACGCATTCAAAATCTGTTATATTCGGAAATGTGCAGGAATAAACGTTACTTTGAAATGATATGACGTCCTTAGAAAATGTATTCGGTAAAAAACACATGAAAATAATAATATTCAATTTACTTTGAACTTGCTTCGGGCGCCTAATACTCGTACCAGCTTCTCCCGTATGATGATATATTTATGTCAGCTCCTGCCGCTGAAAGGTTTGTGAGAAATCGAGTACATGCAAATAATAATTTTGCTAGATATAAGAAATTCAGTTCCTGTATATATTTATATTTTTACTATGTATTATAGAGCGTCATTCTTCTCAACCTTATTGGATTCATTGATGAAAATAGACCTCCCTCATGACTGTTTATTTGTGTAGTCTTAATTCATTCGAAGTCAGCTTCTCTTCAAACATTATATACACCAGAGTTAATAGAGATTAGGGTTTATTGCATTGTTTTTAAAAATGTCTGTAAAGATCGCGAGGACCTTCCAGTTTTTCCATACACATATAATTGCTCATAATATTGTTTGCAGTGATACTTATTTTTAACTTTGGTTCAAAGCTCTCTAAATTGCTAATATTTGGTGAAAGATATGCGGAGTCTTGAATTGTATCAAAATCTTGAAAGGCGTTCCTTATGTTATTGCTGTATGATGCGTAGTTATATTTTAATCACGAAAGATATTCAGTTGTATGGTTGTTAATTTATTGATTGATTGACAGTGTTGTATTTATAAGTTATAAAGGTTGACCTCACGCTTAAATCATTACCGAAATAAACATAATTTTTATAACGGAATTTTTCTTTTCATATTAAGAATTTACTTTTAACATCTCTTCTCGTTTATTTTTTATCTATTTTTCTTACTAGTTTTAGCTTACACGCTAGCCATAATCACACCATCTAAGATTGACCCTCTTCTCGTTGCTGTAGTAGCCCGTACCCTATGAGTTTTTTTATGTAAAAGATTTCACTGTTTTCAACCGTCCTTACGATTACTCGGAGATCAACAGGTTAAAAGGCATTCGCATAGTTGAGCCTGCTCTTTGTTCCAACATCACTAATACTGATATATTTGTTAGCAGAATGAATAATATGTCCCAATCTAGACATTTATGAGAATAACCGTGTTGTCATTTATTTTTCCTTTAATAGTTACCTACTTATCATATTTATTTTTGTTGTTCTGTCATTTCAGAGAAATTTCAAGATATTTTAATTTTTTATTATGCATAAAGAAAGCTGCCATAGAAGAGATAAAATATTTATAACACCTACTCTTAATTTGTGTCATTACTAACACTTCTACCATCTCTTTTAATGAGTAGCAATCAACGCAGTGTCATAAGTACAACGTTAGCTATTGATTTTATAGCCCCTATTAACATTTCATACATTCGTTTCATAAAATTGGTGTATTGTACTAGTAACTTTCTTCTTCTCTCTTCGTATATATTGCCTATTTAAAATACACATTACCTTATAAGTTAATGTGTATGAGATGATTACTTTTTTAAGAAGCAAATTTTCCTTGCGCTTATTTAAAATGTTTCCCTCATATGGCTATCGTGCGTGTAAGTTTATGTAAACACGCTGATGTTGTGAATACATGCGACATTGTAGCATTTCGACAGAATTACATGTCTCCCTCCCAATACTCGATATACATATTTGTTCGATTTCGCTGACATTGACAATTCTGAGGAAAATCATGTGTATTCAAGAAAAACTGGGATTGATATACATTTTATATAAGGTATCTCTGAAACGATCGTCTCATTCAATTCTTTCGAACTAGAAATGTCGTCTAATATATTTTGAATGAATGTAGATACACTTTTGTTCAAATAAATAATATTTGTTAAAATACTGTTATGTTCATACATATATTTTCTACTGTTTCCTTTGCATGAAAATATGTTCGTGTTTCTTACACATATTTTATCAACCTATCCTTACATATTTTTTTACCTGCTTCAAAATCGTATTTTAATGTTTAAGAGTTTCTAAAATTCATAGCAAGCCTGTGTAAACTATGTACAAGATATCTTCTATCTAGATCTGTATCAATCGATACAGTTGCTAAGATCTATCTTAAATCTGGCCCAGAGCATATTTATTCATTTATATCTAACAAAATATATTTTTCGGTTGTAAGTTGAGAAATTTGCTTCTGTCAATTTTTTGGAGTTTCCCGCTCTCCTTTATACAAATCAAAATATTTAAACCATTTCAGCTGATTTCATATAACGAATTAAAATATTTATTTTATTTTTGGAGTATATACTGCTTTACTACTATTAAAGCTAAATTAGTTTGCGTTATTATTATTGACGAAACAAATAAATCTTTTATCATTAATTTAAAACCTGATGTCGAATATCATCCAACAAATTATTTTTAAACAAAACGCTCGTTTCAAATCAGAAAGTACGTATAACATTTTAGGCAATAAATCACATTACGTAGATGGCATGCAATGCTTGTACGGCGTAAGTATGTGGGTTTTTCTATTTCCTAATGGGAAAAAACTACTATGAATTGAAAAAGAACTCGTTACCTTGTCCTTTTGGTTCAGTGTAAATGTTTATCGAATCAAAGAGTTGAGTTTTACAATGTCAAATATGTCCATTAATTGCCCACTATCTGCAAGTTGGATAAATTAACGTCGCTTCTGCATGCTCAGTGTGCGATAAATATCAAGTTTAATAATACTAATAAAATCGCTAAGAACTTTTATTAAATGATTTATGTATTTATTATGTATCGGATATATTTTTAGCGCTGTTGCGTGATGTAACATCACCCCAAGAGCGCTTTACATTTTTTTTTATATTTAACACAATATGTTCAAAAACTAAAATTAAGCATTGATAAAAGAATTGTTATGATTACGAAATAACATATAAATTTTGGTTACATGCCCCACTAATTAAAATTTGTTTTGGTTAGTGAACGTAAAATGATGTTAACTTTAGTAATTAGTATATTTAAATCGGGAAAGGGTGGCGCTTAACATGTTTGCCTGTTCACAAAGGAAAATAATAACAAAAATATGTGACTTTTGCTGACACTGATTTAAATGCTCAGGCTTCAGCATTTGTCCAGAGGCAGGACGAAAAAGCGCATTTCTTAAATTAGCTGTCGCGTACTACAAAGCTCTTTTATTCGAGAGTCTATTTTTAGCAAAATCTCTGCGTGGGTTTTGATATACGAGTATTTTCTCTTTTAGCGAGGAAAGAATAAAAATTCTAATCCCTTGACAGGGTTACAGTCATTCTGCTTTGGCACTATACGTTTCCCGAAGTCTTGAAATATTCCATTAAAAAGAAATAAAGGATTTTACTACGCGAAAATATTATCCACGATAAGAGCCAAAAAGATAAAGCGATGAAAGCATTTGAATTGTACAAATATAAAAAATAGGAAAATCTTTTTCTTTAAAACATTTACCAAATATTTTTTTAATTAAAATTAAAAGGGTTTTCAGTAAGTAGAATACGTTTTATAAAAAGTAGTGCATTTTTAATTAAACGTCAATTCCATAGCTTTGATCTCTGCTATTGCTTTTTGAAGAATGCCAACTGTTTTCTCCGCTGATTGAATATGCAGTACTTTATTATTTTTACAGAAATAGTAGGGAATTGTTTAATCAGTAAGTTTCCACGAATTGATGCAGTAGCAGACAAAGTAAGTGCAAGTCATGAAGAAACCAAATACTCTCAAATTGTCTACCAATGAGATATTAAAAGGTATCAATTTACTATCTACACCACAGTGAAAAAACTCGATGAAGATGGGTTGACATAAAATAACAAATTAAAGATACTCTTTGATATGTGGATGAATTGGTTCCATCGTTGGGCACAATGGAGTGTTATTCATGTCCTAGTATGTTTGTAATGCAATGTTTTGTTAGAGTAACACTACTCCAGTAAATGCATACGATTTCTCTCTGCTGAGTGATAAAAGCTCACACTGGACGCTTCATAATTTACAACATATACCCACGCCCAAGTTTCGAACACCGCTCACCAGTCAGTACTCATTATAGAGAAAATCAATCACTAAACTCGGTGTGCAACAATGACCTAGTTGTTACGTGTTCCACCTGACTATTTTCACACGGAAAATAATAACATCTTATCCGTACAATCGCTCGCCCTGAGATAACTGTGTATCTGTAATCCCAGATTAAATAAGCAGTACATTAAATGGCAAGCATTTAATATTGCAATTTATTATAGCTATAATTTATTACCTATGTATTCACAATTTAATGAGATTTTTCAAACTAGTGTTTTTATCGGTTTCGCCACATGTGATACTACCGAGTCAGATCTAAAACATTAGACGATGCTATGTGGGAGTTACAATGGGAAAAGGAGGGGTTTATGAATTCACAAGTCAAAAACTTTTGGGTAGTCATGTGTTGTGACACTTTGTTTGCCAACATTTCGGACCACATCGCATTGTCCATATTCAGAGCGAGTCTGTCTGTGTGAACAAACAGCCGCAGCCATGACTATCCAATTTGACTTGCGAATCTCTTGGTCGTGAAAGCCTACGAAAATATTTATTAATTCGTTTTTTTGACTCTTCAAGAGTTGGAGAGAGTCAACCCAAATTAGAGGAAGGAGGAAACACAGTGGCCGGTAACACGTTTCATAGTCGCGCAGACTCGCACAAGAAAGAGCAAACAAATCTGCTAGTTCTCATACAATCCAAGTCAACTGCATTCGAAAGCTGGGAGAGAGGGTGTCGTGTCGCCCTGCCAAAGATGGCGGCTGGAGGAATCAATGACCTTAACTCCTGAAAACATCTGTACTAGTAGCAACGGTAAAGCAGACACAACATGCTAACATCATTGGATCATTAATTAACCGAACTGCTCGATTCTGCACAGAATAAAGCGTACGCACTTTATTCTGTGTAGCGTATCTTTGTTTATCAATAAATATGAAGATTGTAAAAAAAATATTTTCTTCGTCTAACTATAATCTATATAATAAATTCAACATGTTTCGGCCATAGAGTGGCCATGTTGACGAATTCCTTTGAAGAATTAGAAGAACCTAAGAGAAAAAGGTTTGTTATCGTTTTAGAACATTAAAATGCGCAATGAATCCGTAAATTTTAAAGTTAGAGCAACAGTCATTGGTTGATCAATGTAAAGAAGGTTTCTAGATGTAATTAAAGTTTTTTCTCATAGATAGAGTTAAGTAAGTAAAATATTTGACAACAGTAACACTTTTAATTTATTTCTGATAACAAATTCCATTAACCTCTGATGAATCGCCAGGTTAGAGCTAAAACACAATATTAGATAGAGTAAACAACACTTTGTAAAAAGAAAAAAAATGTAATGTAACATTACAAATTAATATAAAGGTTTTATGGAACAAATATCAAGACGATGCTTTATTTCAATAATTCATTTAAAAGTATTACTACGACAATATTTTTGCAGACTTCGTAATAAACGAAATGCAGAAAATTGTTCTATATAACGATAAAATTGCAAATTGTTTCATTAAAAATATGGACTCCCAGAGTTTCCGCGACACAATGTGACCAGTACAACTGCAAACCTACGTAAATTAAATTAAAATAAAATGCGTACCACCTGTTTTACGTTCTTCTATTAGCCATAAAACGATTTGAAATCTCACTGGGACTCATATGAGATAGACCAGGCAATTATTTATCTTAATGTCTAAATTAAATATAGGTACCATATATTTAGAACATCAATTAATTTTCAGTCCAATTTCGAAAATTATTCATATCGGCATTAATCAATTTCACTTCCCATAACGTTGAGTGACACGGGACATTATACGGAAGTGTGAGAATTCTCCTTTCTAATTAAAATGTCAGCACCGTCCCTATTGGGAGAAAATACCATTATGGTTCAATGAGTGAGAATTTTCCTCCATATTGTGAAAAATTCTTCATAGCATCTCAGTAAATTGGATATCAACTAATATATATGTGTGT
>JAPMAF010001073.1:0-11952 GCA_026537445.1 Silvatares holzenthali
ATAAAATAAAATAGAAAAATGATAGTTTAGTATTTTCGTAGGCTTTCATGATCGAAAGATTCGCAAGTCAAATACTTTTGGGTAGTTATGTCGTGTTGTGACATTTTGTTTGCCAACGTTGCAGTGTCCATCTTCAGGGCGTGTCTGTCTGTGTAAAGAAGAACTGCCTTTTGTTTATACGAGCTGAGATTTGAACACCAATTCCTACCTGTAGGTAGACTGACATTATGCCACTCAATATCTACCCGTATATGTACGCATTCCTTGTTAGCCGCAATCCAGTGGACTGCGCCGTTAACATTATGAACGTACGGTAAGTGTGGGTCCTACATCAAAATGATTAATGCCTATATTAATTTACTTAACCCGAAAAGACGAACAAACAGCAAGCAGCATTCGGGAGGCAACTTTTCATAAGCAATTTTTGATTGTCGCCATTTGTCTCTGATATTTGTAAACTAATTACAATTTAGTCAGGGCCGCCGCGTCCCGCGCCGCTCCGGGCCCGCCCGCGCGGCGAGCGGGTGCCCCGGTACGCAATAAACGGTACCCCCTGTAAATCACAACCGGGTAAGGCTCCAAATTAAATTCCCCTACCAGTGTTTATCGTTTTAATCTTACCTACCGTCCTGAACATAAGGAAATTATTTCTTCAATTAGAGAACGTGAAAAAGGGACACCTCTTTTATCGTCCTACCGTTTCGATCGATATTGCCGGCCCTGTGAAAACAAAATATGTATATGAAAGAAAAAAAACTCTATCTTCATTAGTTTCATTCTATTTATGGTGTTTGTTGAAATGGCATTTATTTTATCAAGGGGAAATATTTTGTTCCTGCAAACATTGTAGAGTGTATTTTTTCCTTGTTTTTCTGGAATTAACCCGAATAATCTAATTAAGCTTATAGTATTCATTTTTTCGCTTCCTTTATTCTAAAACTGTTCAAATATTACACTTACTCTATATTAAAAACTTTTATCGTATATTTCCCTTTTATCTACTTCTGCTTTAATTGGTTATAATATTATTGTCTCGTTTGTTACGACGCAAGGCAAATTTATTTTAACTGGCACTGTTACTATCATATTTGTATTATTAATTGTTTAAATTGTTCAATGGTTAATAAACTCAATTTTAGTGTTTATCACAATTTCAACTAAAGATTACCTTTTTTTGTTATTCGCATGATTTGACATCTCAAAAATATGCCAAGCTCTTTAAGACCTTCTTTGCACTATTCAACGAAGTATATTCGTACTAAAGATTTATTTTACCAATCTTTCGTTATCTTTTGAATGATGCATTCAAATCATATCAGACGCTCAGCTTTCTTAATTTCTATCATTTATAATTATTATATTTAAGTGATATCCTTCACTGAATTTTTCATTTCTTCATGGCTCGCGGTCTTTTCGCACATATGTCTGACCGTTATTTTTCAGCTTTCATTTTTCTTTAGTATAGTCAACGTTTTACTATAATTCAGACTTATACAAAACTTCATAAAGTATCGCTAACTGCCATTCCTTTGAAAACACTTAGTTCAATTTAATTATTGTTATAAGCGCATGAAAGAACTCGGTAGGAACTTGTTTCTTAACTTTTCAACAAAGGTAATATGAAAGTCTCAACTCTAACTGTCGAACTTGCATAACAAGATGCATGTGAAAGGAACAAGAAATATAAACCGGTGTATTTTTTGCACAAAACGGTAATAAAAACATAGTAAGCATTGATAATATTAAAAAAAAAGCTAAAAGATTTTCCCTTTGCTGATAAATTACATGTGTTTCATAAGGATGTCAGCAGCCATTTTTGAAATTTCTGTCGTCTCCCTTTAGGAAAAAATGGGTAATATCAACTATCACAAAGACTTGTGCATTAGGTAACTCATGTCTTTGGAGAATTTTTGGAATAACAAATGTTGTAGCGCACAGTCAAATAACTTATTGAGAACTCGATCTTCAACTACTGTTGTTGACCTCGTGGTCGAGTGGTTAAAGGCACTTGACTAAAGCGCTGGAGGAAAGACGGGGATCGCGGGCTCGAATTATGTAAAAATGCATTGTTTTATTCAGATTTTAAAAATGTATGTGTAAATATATATTTAAAGAAATAAAAAACAGCAAAAAATGCATTTAATAATATATTTTCACTCAGGACCGGAAAAGCAATACCACTGTCCAGTATGGTAAGCCATGCGGAATGGATTTATCCATGTCTCGTGACCAGAACTAAATAACCAGGTGTTTAATTACTCATCCGACTGCCGTACAGCATTTATATGTGCAAGTACAGTATGTTACAGACCCACACGGATGGTGGTGTCATGGTGTCTCATGTGTAGTAAAAGATAAAAAAATTATTCCATGGACATTTAATATTTTCACCAATTTTCTTTATTGGGTAGTTCGTAGAGAATATCCCTTGTATACTGATCGTGCATACCTGTTTATAACGGAAATTCACTAGAAATATTCGAAATATGCTTTATCAAGAAATCTGCGGAAGCAATTTTGAATGTCAATTTTAACTCAAATAATTTATTTATTTTACAGTACCATCAAACATTAAAGTATTATAAAGAGCACAAATAATATATAAAATAATAACAAGCACAAAAATGATATTAATCAAAAAATAGTATGTAAAATAATGATAAACACCTATAGGAAGATTAATACATGACTTTTAAACTTATCGAAAATGTTATAATCATTTAATTTATAATGCAATATGAAGAAACAAATATTATAATATAATAAATTTAACGTCTTTATCAGCGTAGTCTAAGGTAGCTGGTAAATGTCAATATTGATAGGTTATTTATTAAGTAATCGACCGCACTGGTTCTGATATGTGAAATAAGGTATCATTACGTTCACAAGAATAATTAGTGAGAGCAGATAAACCAATACATTCCAACATTATTGGTTTATGAATTAGTTCACGAATAAGAAGGATGAAATTGAATGAAAAGATTACATTCCATATAGAAAAGATGTAGAAAAGTAAACATGTTGTACAGAAGAGATTGGATGGTATCCAAATTTTTAAAAATGTACATCAAAAATACCGGAACTCTTTTCAATGTAGTTTTAAATTTTAATTCATATGGATTCCAAATAATAGATCCATATTCAAAAGTACCGAGTACAAAAGAAATGTATAAAGTTCGAAGCACGCCAGGATTAGGGCAAAACAATAACACATTGTATTTACTATGAATTGACATACTCACGCTGCATGTATTAAAACAATTTTATTATTATATGGAATAACCATATGTAATCATCAGATTCAGGTAAAAAGGATGACTAATAAAAATAGCTTCTAGGCAATAAGCTCTCTCTTATGTCATCGCAATAGTAAATATATGGGCAATAAAAGAAATCTACACCCTGTACATACTACCAGTTCTTACCGACGAAGTATAGACAGCTAGTAATATAGAGCAATGGCACATGTGATGCTTGGCAGAACATTGATAGGTACGAAAAGTAATAAGTCAAACAACCGTGGATTTGTTGTTAGAAAGAAATAAGTTGAACAAAGATGCTAGGTTGGAATGGACTAATCATGTTGCGCAAATATCGAATGATAGACGGACGAAACAGGTGTAGTGGTGTAGTTCATATAATACACCCTTCCGCAAAATGATTGAACGTGATCAGAAAAATAACTGGGGCTCAGTGAATGAGACATGCGTCACGTCAATAAGAGTGTAATAATGATGATGATACGAGATACATAATGTTGAGTTGTTGTAAAACACGATAAAAATGTACTAACATGAAAAGAAAAATTTAAAAAAAAACTTCCTAAAATAAGCTTTCATAACTTCCAGCATCAAACATTTAACTTGACTAATTGAGGAACTATTCCGCCTCGTCCAAAGAGGATACAATTGATGTAGGCTATTAACTAGATAGAGACACCCACGCTAAGATCTACCGTTTGTTCTATGTAGAACTATAGCTTTCGTAACCTTTATAGATGTTGCATTATAATTTTACAGCTATCCTCTACTGTTCACGAGCGATAATCTGGCAGCACTCAAACTTAGTTTTACTATGTTTGTCGTCTTGTAAAGGTAGCTTGATGGATGGATGGTAAATCAAACGTTATCAATAAAATCCAACTCATCAGGTTACAATGGGAAAGCTATCGTAGTACTTTTTGTGATTCTTTCATTCGAACCTTCGTAGAACTCAATACTCAATCTTAACGACATTTTACAAACATCCAAGTGATTCGATAAAGAGAGACTCAAAAGTAACCTCAATTTATATAAAATGTTTGTAGATGACTGAACGTTTTTACTTGACTTTGTGAGGTGAATAGATTGTGATCTATTTTGGTTATTATCTATGTGAACAATTTAAAGGTATCTTACTATCTTGAAAAGATTCTTTTGTGTTAGTGGTGCTTCTTTTTTCATTTTTAAAAATGGAATGGAAAATTAATCTTCGAGAAGGATGTATTGAAAGATCCTGAGTTAAAAATGAAAATATCAGAGAAAAATAGCGATTAAAAATAACGATCATGACCATAATGAAAGCTGGATATTTAAGGTGATTTAGACATTTCAGGGAATGATATATTGGTAACAACATATGTGTAGTGTAAATCTAATTGATGATAAAATAAGAGCAGTACAGGAAAGGCCTAGGAAAATTTGGTTATTTCATATTAGTGACAAATCCAGAGGTTTTAGTATTCCGGCAGTAGTATGGTCCGATATCTACCGAATTGCTGAGAGTACTATATTTAGATGACCCTTCTTCTAATTTCTAGGATAAATCGTTTTATTCTATTAGAAAGAAACAAAGCTTATGGAATTTTAAAGTTAAGAACTATCTTTCAGTAGTGTATTGATGATGATGTTAATTACTCTAAAGTGGCATAGGGCAACAACGAAAACATTTTACTTGCGCGCAAAATGGACCAGCCGTCACATAAAAGGTACCAGACTAATAGGATATAATCAAATTGAATACATTTTCATATATTATCATTTCTTCTTTACCTACCCTTTCGCCTTATTACAAAAGGTCGTGATATCTAAATACGTTACTTCCGCTACTACTTTACAGAACCTAGTACTTTATTACCATTCCATAATGCGTTTATATTAACCCCTGTCCTCAAGTAGCTATGTCTTCATATATGTCAGTTATATACCGATTCATTTAGTTATTAATTTATTAACAAAGAATAGCTGCAATATATAAGCATACAATACATTAAACAGCAAAGTAACGTGGAGTAGCATGGGACTGCATTATTATGCTTCTTCCTGCGCCGTGTCAAGTCACCCCGACGTTGGCATAAAGCTGCTTGATTTCCTTCATTTTTTTCACTTCCGTTTAAGTCCGAACATTCAATCCAGCTGGAATATTTATCTACTACTAGATTCACGATGTAATGAAATTTTTATTACGGCCATCACACTCCATTTAAGTAATTTTTATTTTTCTCCTCGCAGTAAGTGACCTTACAAATCAAAGACCGTTAGGTGTTTTAACATGTTTCGTAACATTTTGCTTGCCAATGTTTTGGACAACATTATAGTATCCTTTTTTATGGCAATCCCACAATTAAAATGGGATTCTGCAATAAAATAGTTGATTCAATTATTCAATATATGTGGATGATTCTCGATCGGTCCCATTCGTTTTTGCTTCGTGGAAGGTCGATGAATGAGGATGCTAAAATCACTGTTGAATGGGGTGGCCAGATACTACGACCATCTGTGCTTTCTACACATCGACATATATTCCCCGAGTGCCGTGTGCCGCAGCAATTTGGGCACATTGTGTAAATAAACTGGACGTGGGCGCCTTTCGCAAGTTACTCACCAGAGGCCATAGGATTCTACTCCTCGAGTTTATCGAGGCGTTTCGGACTGTGGCGTCTGGTGCGCTTCCGGTAATTGCTGGTATATTAGATATTACTAAATAGAATACTGAGCTTCATCGATCGTATGTAACATAGCAACTTCACCTTGATGGTCATATGTAATCTAACATGTGACTTACGACCGATGCGATAAACTTACAATATTTTTTAATATTTATTAAAAAAAATATTTTTTCCCAATCCTAACCTCTAAGTAAATTAGTGCTCTTGAATACTCTTAGATTGTTTCGATAATAATAGTCAGCCAGTTTACTGCAGTAATGTTTTTGTGTGATAAAAATATTTTATTTGCAAATAAATCCACGAAAAATAGAAGCTTCCACACCTTTACAAGGTACATTCTAAAATAATTCCATTGTAAACTTTTCGTATTTATAAGTCTTATCTTGGAGTTGTATATTCAGGCTTTAATGAATAGACACCAATTTAAAGGATTAATAGAATGAATTATATACGACCGATAAATGAGTTTACAAATGTATTTATGGCACTACTAATACAATCAATCAGCAATAACATATAAAAAAAATATTTTATACATCTAGAAGCCTCCAAGCGCATCGTCTATAATTATGATCATTTGGAAGATTCTAGAAGCAGTTCGCCTACCTCAGAGAATACGATTTTGTCACTGCAACAATCGATTCAAGAAGTGTCCATAAACGAACCTATATATAGCGTAGCGCAATACGATACTTCAGAGTTAGATTATCGAATTCCTACCTCGGACCACTTTCACCTGGTCGCCCGGCCGTCCGATTCGCAAAACGTCTACTAGAATAGCTTCCTCGACACACGTAATCTTCTATCTACTCTCACCATTTACATTAGTAGGACAAGTTCTTTCTACATTTTAAACAACCTTACTGAATTCTCTTTATGTAAGTATCGAATAAATATCCGTACATGTATATAATATCCAGTTAGTAACTTTGGGTGAGGACTAAATCCACCACCCTTCAAATTAAAATGCAAACATCTATGAATAGTAATCATTCAAGAGAGTGGAAGAGCTATCGTGTAGAGAACCCCACTACGTGCATGAATTTCCAACACATAGATTTCAATTTGTGAAAATTCCGAAAAAAATAATGCGATATGATATCTCATATTTACGAGTAGGAATAGAATACGAAATACGGCCATAAAAGAGTACCTAATATTGCTCGAAACGAGCCGACCAAAGCGTTGACCGGAAAATGCAACCACTGGCTGGCTGCTGCATATTTCACGTTTCTCTCGGTTGGTTAAAATGCATGTTTTTATTATTAGTTTTTCGTGCAGTTTTCACGACTGTTTCCATTGAGTGTAAGTAATCTCCTTTTTTCATTAACTTTAATTAATTAAACAGTAGTTTCCAGTTTTTAATAATATCGTCGCGCATCTTAAAATGCGGGCAAACAAATTGAAAGCAGACGAGTTTTTTTAAATTATATTTGTTTTTCACTAAAAGAAAGTTGTTTAATCAAAACTTTTATTAACATCATCGATGGTATTGATATGAATATTGAAGACGAATATTTTTATTTCTAATCCATCTGTTTCAGAATTTTGAAAGCTGATGACTTGGCCTGCCCAAAAAAGAGCCAAATATCGATAGGTCCTAATCTATAGTCATAGGACAAGCGCAAAAATTAATAAATGTAAGCGACAAAGCAAACACCGTATGTTAGGACATGATAATGTGGCGTTCCATCATATCTGCAGGTTCTCACATTGAAACGTAACGCAGAAGAGTTTTCACCAAGAATGTTTAAGTTTTAATACGTGTAGATATTTAAATTTTAATACGTGTAGATACTAAATGATTTTTAAGTAGTTTTCATATGGAAAATCAATTAAGGTATATTACCTGATGGTCATTGATTTTGTACACTTAACCTCGGGCGGGATGACGTAGGTTAACACAAAAATAATCAGTTGAATATTTCTCTGTGTCGGTACTAATGTGTCTCCATCGCGATGTTTGCCCAGTGTTCTTCTGGTAGTGCGTGATATTTTTCCTGCAATAACAACAAGCCTAGCAAGGTGTACCGTCAACAGTTCCGATGGCCTCACTTTATCTGGCCGGCAATATTATTTCTGATAATATTTTCACCCCAATGTTCTCGGTATACATTATAATATTCCCTGATAAGTAAACCATCGGCTCGGGTAAACAAGATGGAGTCGGAAGCTTTGAACAATGTGTTGGTCTTTCGTACATTAGTCAACGTCCGGTGAAATTTCACGACTTCATACAAAATTGGGGCGCCCGAATTGTGTAGCCTTTATTTTGTACCTTCCCGTGCGGAGAATTATTTGTTTTGAGTCCGCTGAGATTTTTTTTCTTTTTTGAAAAATAAAGGGTTTACCATATTTTACAGCAATAGGGTTTATTTTGAGTGTAGCGAAATGTATCCTGCTAGAGCTTCTTTTTTTCAATATTTAAAGACGGCTTAAATATAAAAAGGGGCATTTTTTAAATTCTTGATATAAAACGTTTTGTTTTATTCAAATGAAACCTTAACAGATCTTTTTTCCTATGATGAAGATGTGGGTTTTATGGAATATAATAAAATTCTCAAATATTTTATTTTTATTAGTTTATAGTTATATTGAGTTCAAGTTATATTAAGTTTCAAGTTAGTTTACAGTTATTTTTTTTTTTATTTTTCCTTTCTTAGAATTCAGTAAGGTTGTTTAAAATGTAGCAGTTTTTCAATTATAAGAGTCATTAACCCTCACGCTGCTTTTCTTATATTTTTATATATTTTACATCCTACTAGTCCTAGAATATTTATTGGAATTAAATTTAAAATGTAATATATTGCATTATTTAATAATTCTGTAATATTCCTGATATATGTTATCATAAATTTATTATAACCATCTCATAGATTGATGTTTTTGAGTCCGCTTATTGTTGCATGGTCTTCTTCAAATAACTCGTCCAATATGAAGCATTTAACATTCATACGTTTCTAGCCCATTTTCTTTTCAAACGAATAATTTACTCAACTCATATATTAAATTTTAAAATTATTTATACGTTATTTAAGTTATTGGCGATCCTCGCATGATTATTATAAGTGATCAATATTACAGAGTAGTTTATACATTCATTTGCTCATTTTTTCATTTTATTTTATAGAGATGATAATCAACAATTATAAATATGTCTACTTTTATTCAGTTCAGAAATGAAATTACACTTTAATCGTTTGACAAAATTATTAGCCTTGACAAAATGATTAGAGCTGTTAGGTTGAATAGTGCGAGTTACAATATCATATTCTTACGTATTTATGTTTCAAACCAAGTTGTATTAAGTGTTATAGTAGACATTTTGTTCATATGTATACACACAAATTTAAAACGATTTCGTCTAGATTTGAATACAATAAAACTTGTCTCATCAAGGTATCTCTCCAGTGTGCCGGGCGGCGCCGCGCCGCTCTCACATGTCGTGTGTACTCGTGCAATACAATACAATATTAGATACTATTATGTTGTAGGAAAGTAATTCAAGACATTTGATAGTATGAAGTAGGGAATTCATAACTCTCGCAGAGTTGACAACAAAGGGAAGCATGAATATTACGTGACCACTTGTAAGGCAGAATGATATTCGAGATGAAAAGTTACCCCTTCCCCCGAAAGCGAAACAATACAAAGGTTAAATGGATTCGTATAACATTGACAAAGTTTTGCGTAACCGGAATCCTTTTCAACAAGAATAAAGGAGTGTATTTCGTATAAACTGCAACCTTATTATTTCTACCGAGAAAACGTAAGAAAACATAAATACAAACTGTAAAAGGACGGTCACGATAAACAAATTAATTCGCTTTTAAGCTTTAATGTGGAAGGGTAGTTTGTTATTATTATTTATATTATGTCAGCCGTTTAAGTCCCTACTGAAGTGTACCGGAGTGTTGGTCCGCAGGCGGGCGCTCCGCTATTAGCGTGCGAGTGAGTACAAGCGGCCGCGCATAGTAATATTATGATTAATTGCCGAGGATTCTAGACCCGCCGCACACCGACAGGCGCGACTGATGTGTAACACACGTGCTCTATTGCATTGCCTCTGAGGATCTTGTAAGAGTGTACTTAGCGAGATTTATGACACTACGAGTTTCGCGCACGACACGCGACCTACCCCGAACGATTGTAGAGGCATTCTTCAGACACTCGCGGGAGTGAGGCGCAACTTGTATTGTTAACATTCCGAGAGGGGTTACTCGGCGGATGCTCGCATACACATGTTGCTACGGGAATCGAGGAGGACCGCGACCGCGACCGCGAGCTTATTCGGCGTTTCTTCGAAAGCCGATGATTTATCGGTGCGTGGTCTGGCTGTGAATTATTACCGTCAATGTGGCTAATTATAAACCCAAATTAATTAATGTCAATTTATTAACATTGAGTATATTCCATAACGCTTTCCTCATTCGGAATACAATACAAAATATCAATTAATGATTTGGATCTGTGTGCTATTTTCCTGAGATGAATCCTAAGAATATGATTTACAAAGGTTATTCAAGAGCATATGTAAAATACTTAACATTGTGTGAAAGCTTGCAAATAACAGCTATGTTAAATAAACATACAAATGTAACTTGGTTTTTTCCATTCAAAAGAGGTAATTAAGTTCAGATCCGAGTTTATTACAATTTGCTACAATTTCCGATACACATAGAATGTTCACTGTGCCGAAGATAGATAGGTATATAATAAAATAATGTGGTAAAGTTTGTGTAATTTACACATTGTACACACTTTCAAATTCGGTATATTTTTGCCTTGTTTCTACAAAGTTTCAAATTTGTACCAAGCAGAATTATTGTTATTAGAAATAGAACATGTTTAATGTTTGAAGTTCTGAAATGAACGTTAGATTGAAATCGCATTTCTTTAGTATAAAGAAATACTAGTTGTTACATTTATTTCTCTACATCTTTATCAATTATCACCTTATGTGTCTCATCTAATTAATTTTAATCACTGAATACGGAAAATATTGTTAAACTTTTTTCTAGATGTAATGTAAGTAACTAGTTGTAAGTTTTCTTAAACAAATATATAAAATAGTTGTAAGTTTTCTTAAACAAATAATAAATTAACAAATGCAGAAGAATACAAAATCACTGAATACTAGAAATTCTTTAAGCAAATTAAGGCACAAGCATTACGAGATCTCGCAACTCTCAGCAATGAAAATAACGACCGGATCACATTTCAGTAGCGAGATGATAATCACCTAACTAACAGACAATAGAATCAAAAGTGGTTGTATTATTATAGGAAGGTAGAGCAAATAATCACCTCATTCTACACAATTCCTCACAGTACGTTTGCCGTGATGGCTGGCCGTGAGGTAAATTTCTGATTTTGCGCGACTTAAAGAACCCCTCTTCCACTCACCACCCTCTAACGAGCGCTTTTTGTGTGTGCGAAAGTGAAAACTTCTTCAGTGGCTGAAGTTATTTGGCGTGAATCCTTTTATCCTCGCTCTCTTACTCATCTCTCTACAAATCTCCCCATTACATTGACTTTTTAATGATTTATTAGGAGCACGTGACCAGATTCCAATCGAGCAAATTTCAGAGAAGGAAAGGCGTATTTCAATGAATTGCGTCTCTCGGTTGTTTTTTTACGTGTGGATATAAGATATTACATATATTTAAGATAAGACAAGCGACAAATAGATCTTAGAAGGGCAATCTATATGAAAAGCAATCCTTGTAACTGAAACACAGCAAGAAAATATTTTAATTTGCAGATAAGTTAATAAATAATGAAATTATGTAATTTGTTAACTTTTCCTACGCTATTTAAATGATTTTCGTTTATAGATTGTTAACTTCTATTTCCGAAATACAAATAAGTACTGGCCCGGCTAACTAATTAGCGACTAATGACTCTTTAATGACCACTGAACTGCAACAATAAACTTATCTGTTTATATGTTGACCGAAATGTAACAATAAAACATTCCTGTCTACGATGCGGTACTCTCACCTAGTACTTAAGCTAGCACAGTT
>JAPMAF010001074.1:0-11951 GCA_026537445.1 Silvatares holzenthali
ACAACAAGAAAAAAGAAATAATAAACAATAGTTAATATAAAAAAAGGAAATATGTTAAGTAAAGCAAAAGGGTGGTAGGTAGAAGTAAAAAGGAAGAGACGGTTATCAAGGGAAAATCGCAGAGTATGTATGAGTGTGGATGAGGAAAGAGATGTGTGTCAGAATAGTTTTATGGCACTCGATCCTCTGCCTACTCCTTCTGAGAAACGGCGTGATGTATTTTTATTATTATTATAGTATCTAACCCATCCATAATCATGGCGTCCAGTGCCGTCTCCCCATCTTCGTCAGGGCTTCCTCCGAATCCCACACTTCCATCGCATTGCTCTCGTTCACAAACTGAGCATCCAGCTTCAATGGAATCCAACGCTGATTGACTGGCTATTGTTCTCCAAGCTAGAATAAATCACTGTAATCATTAAGCATTCAACAAATATTCAAAATACCTGCTAGAAACGATTACCTTCTTCAGCAGCTCTTACAAATCCCCACGTAGTGACGACAATAGGGAAATTGTCGGCACTACTCACATCTGTCGCCGCAAGAAAAGTTAAAATAATCGCCATGTGAAACAAAATCATGGTTGAATGAGCTCGACTGTTATACAACTGGTACTTGTAAATGTACTTTTTATTATCTTTCAAGAAAATGCACTATAAATCATCGTGCTACAATACGTATTGGTGTCATTTGACAATAACATAAGCCGTTTGCTGATAACATTATTTACTACACCGGTACGAAATCTCGAAAGTTTGACATTTCAAAATTGACGCAAATTTTTAATGTTGCAAGTCAAAAATTTCTTTCCCTTTCGGGACGGGTATATTTCACAATGTCGACTGCGCTGGACGCAAAAAAATATTTAATGTCACCCGTACTTAAAGTAAATAAAAAATAAATAAACAGCGCATATTTGTGTATTTATAACGTCAATGAGCGCTATTCGGATATCAATACAAGTAAAATGTGTCAGAACGCTTATTAACGTTACCCGGCTGTAGCGGTAGTCATGCAAAAACGCTTATTGACGTGACCCGTCCCGAAAGGGTTAAAACAGTTTTTACTTTAAACTTTTGTGGTGCTGTAATCGCATTTTACGTAATTAAAATACATACTTTGATATAATATACAATGTATACGAATAGCTGTGTAGTTGTTTCGCGTTTACCTTTGTGCGGTAGCAGATCTAATTTAAATTTTATAGCACTTTGATAAAATCACACATTTCGAGCTCTGGATTTTAGACTAATCATTCCTTCTGCAGATGGTAGGTAGGATAGAACAAAGTGTTGCGTTTAACAGCAACCATATCTATATATGGTATATCTTTTCATCTTATCTACCGCATAATTACAAAACATGATACGGCTTTAAAAAGAGACGTTCAAGAAAGCAGGGTTGCGAAGAGAGTTTCTTGTCAAAACTCAAAATATGAATGGTATATCAGAAATGCCAGACCCAATCATTAGTCAGTAGATAGAATAAACATTTCCGTTTTTGCATCTATTAATGTAGGTTTCTTCAAAAATCAAATTAATATTTGCCCTTTATAGGATTCTTCTTGAGTTTATCCCCATATAGAGCATGCTTTTTAAATAATACTGGTTTTATGCAGCTCCAGATTTTCTTGATATTATTCATCCAATGCATCTGATTGGCTATACCTGAACAGTACATTACATGCATCCACTCTAATGCAACCAGTGTAATCCAAACAGTTACTTTAATTTTCCTCTAATATTCAGTCTATATAATCTGTTTTACACCCACTTCAACAGTATCTAATATTTACTTATTTAAACAGTACCAAACACAAAACATATAATAAGATCGAAACAAAATTGATATTAAAAAGAAAAGCAATAACAAATAAATACGAACAAATAGGAGGTAGATGAGAGTAAATAGGAAGAGTACAATATGTATAGCGCCCTTGAGGTGAAACTGTTTTACTAAATGGCGCTTTATAAATAAACTGATTTGATTTGAAGTCAGTTGTCAAGGGACAAAGGTGTAAGGATTTATGATGATACAGAGAGATGTAATGTTTCTATAATACGTAATAGTGGGTCGTGAAGATGTCCAAGGCATTCGGTAGGTCATCAAGAAGACATGCAGTCTTGGTATTGAGGCATGAAGGCGCCAAGGTTTATTGAGGAATAAGAGATAGTGAAAGGTGCATGATATGTGATGAAAAAAAGGAAACAAACTGAATTAGTATATTTATTATATTCTTATTAACATATTACAAACACGCAATAGTATTCGTAACCTAGGTTAATGTAACGTTTACATTTAAACTTAAATAAATATTTAACAGTCTATAACATGATTCTAGCTTTAACAGATCCATTTAACTACATATTTCCACTTTTCTGTAGGAGCTGCGCGAATCTGTTTGTGATGAGGAGTGAAACATCGATGAATCGATCGACACAATTAGTCATGCACGTTTCAGTTTTGGAATCCAGCTTGTTTCCTGGCTTATCCATGCATTTCTCCCAGCAGAAGTCGTTAAATTCGTGGATCTGTAAATATGAAATAAAGAGTAGATTATATTGTATATATTTGAGTTACTTTGTGAGGGATATATTTCATATTTAATGAATTACTTCTTTACTATAACTTTATGTTTCTACAAATTTTTACATACAACGCGTTTCGGCTCCTATTTGGACCATTGGTCGAGTAGGTCGGAGAGGATCGAATGCAACTTTATTCTATCTTGAGATACAGTTCTTGCCTTGCTCATGTTCATACATCCTCTTATGCATGTTCTGTGATTATTAAGACTGAGGATAGAGATCATCCACCGACATTTGGTTGATCTGATCATGCCATGTCTTTTACTCTTAAAGTAACAATTTTTAAAAATATGTGATTGAGGTGGCCTTTAAAAATCATACCAGACTGTTATGATTTTTAAAGACCTACCGAAACTGAGAGAGCATTTCATACCTTCGGCCCAGTCACCGAACATGATCACTGTCAAAGATTCTACTTTGATCCCTTTTGGCTCCATTACTCTTTGTATACATTTAGAGCATCGGGAACACACAAGTCCTTGAGATACAGTGGCACTGCATCATGCATGCACTTGTAGATCAACCAGTATACCTTATAGGCAGCTTCGAATCGATATGTACACCCAACAAACTGGACAAAGATATCAACAATATTTGTTCCAATTATAGGTTTAGCTAAACGGAGTTGCTAGTCACAAACTCTTCGTTTTGGACGGGTTGTTAGCTCATTATAGGCTACCAACTCCCAATTATGTGGATACATCGATGAATAGTGTCTGCCCAAGTATCACTCATCCGATTAAATTAATTTCCTCGATTTGAAAGCAAAGATTCTTTAAAACTAGTAATTTTTAATTTACTAGTAAAGATACATTTAATTTAATTCAATGTATCTCAATGATGCAATTTGTGTAAAAACAAATCGAAGATTGCTTACCTGTGCGTTAAATTGCGCCTTTTGCTTTTCAACCATTAAGAATTCTTGCAGTTCAGACTCGTTTCCTTTCGGAGCGATTCCGGAAAAATCGAAATCTGTCATTATACTGTTTGTGTGTATTTCTAATAATTTAAGACCGCAAACCGAGACCGACAAGAGAGTGAGGTTAAATTTAAGATTGCCAGCATAATCAAATTTTTCATGCGGTTGCTCAAAAAATATTACAATGTGTCATCGTTAATTTATTTTGTTCATGGTATAATAAAGGTGGGACATATCGTTAATTGCGAAATAATCTGTTATCTAAAGAACATTACATTTTTTTATTTGGTAGAATGTGGATTTCTTCCTCTAGGGATGTTCTCAGTCATCACTTAATCAGATTTTAAGAACTAGAGGATAGATAATTACTTGAGGGTTTTTTTGGGAATTTGTTAGGGACGAATTGTTATTCGGATTCGCAAGTCAAAGGCTTTTGGGTAGCCATGTCGTGTTGTGACACTTTGTTTGCCACATCACGACATGAATACCCAAAAGTCTTTGACTTGCGAATCTCTTGGTCGTGAAAGTCTACAAAAATGTTATTCGTATAAGTTATATAAATCATGCTCTTTTTGTTACCCCTCATTTCTCAACACACCTTGGCGCCTGTATGCCCAGTACCAGGACTGCACATTTTTTCAACGACCTATCGAATACCCTGGACATCTTTCATGACTCACTATCACGTATTATGGAAATATTGCGTCTCTCCGTATCATCATTAATCCTTACACCCAAAATATTTTTACACCTTTGACCCTTGTACATCTCTTGACAACTAACTCTTCCTGTTTTCTCCCACCTACCTTTTATTTGTTCGTCTTTGTATGTTTTGCTTTTATTTTAAAACAATTTTGTTTTATCATTTCTATTTTGTTTTATATGGGTTTGTATATTCTAATTTTACTTTTTAATATGTTGTGTGATTGATACATTGTACTGTTTAAATAAATTGTATGAAATAAATATTTTTTTCTAGAACTTGCGAGTGAATGAAAAAGAGAGAATATCATTGTTCTATCAGAAAAGATGTAGTAAATAAAGAGTCAATTAGAATTCAATTATCTTCTGGTGTGCTGTATAGAGCTCGGAGGCTTGTTTGGGTCCCAGCGTCCCACTCTGTATAAATCGCAGGTGCGTCTCACAATTAAGTATAGTAGTCATATTTGGTCCGGGGCTCCTAAGTATATAAAGAATCTCCTCGAATCTGCAGAGACGTGTGGTTTGTTTAATAAATGATCCAGCACTTCTGCCGGTCTTCCAACAAAAAAAGTAGGAACGATCTGCTTGTTTTACCTATATTTTTAATGGAAGATGCTCTCGGGAACTGGCATCACTGATTCTTCTGATTGCTGTATTTGGCAGAGCTACGCGTTTAGCGAACACTCGTCACCACTTCATAATTGATATTGAGTGAATGAGAACTATCAGATTCTTCCTGTAAGCCTCTTCAAGGCTCGCGTTATTTCCATATATCCTTAAGTCTTCATCATCCCACATGGTATCTAATAATAATATAGACCTGCTGCGGTCTTTCTTGTGTGAGACGGCCCGGTTGTGGAATGACCATCCGTCGTCTGTGTTTCCTCCTACCTATAACGTGGGCTTATTCAAGTCTCTTGCCAATTTTACCCTATTCCTAAATCTTCCTCATCCCAAGTAGTGTCTTATGATGTTATAGACCTGCTTTGGAGGTGCCTTCTATACTATAAAAAATCTGCAAATATATCGAAAATGCGGTGGGTCTTACACTCTATTCTATCTATTTACATAGGTAAATCACAATAACGTATGTATATAACCGTCTTAAAAATAAAAAAAACTGCATACATTTTTCTTGGCTATAGACAATTTTATCACATATCAAGATATAAGTGATTCGTTCCGAATGGGTACAAGTGGGATACACCCACCTCTATTGTAAATCGACGTTTCATTTTGGCTTGACGTTTTTGTACTGTCATTCGCTTTTTGACAATAAAATAATGGACGATTTCGGTGATAATTTCGACCAACCCGAGGTGGATCCTGCAGCGGACTTCCTAGCCAGACAACAAAATCAATTAGCGGGTTTAGAGGATGAACTCGAAGCTATTCCGGCCGCAGTTCCCATCATCGACGATTTCTCAACATCCGTTCCAGGTTTGTGGGCGTAAACGGCGTATTTCCAGTTACTAAATCAATTTAGGATTAGAAATAAGACAATTTGTTTTAATTATCAATGTTGACTTTCAGCTTTCGATAATCCGTCACCGACTCCCATTAAGCAAATAGAAAAAGAGGAGCCGGAAAAAATTAAGAAATGGAGAGAAGAACAGAAACTACGATTAGAACAAAAAGGTATTTTATTGAATCTCTTGCGATTCATTTTATGCCATCTCATCCGCTATGCTGTCATGTGTGTACGGAAACATTTTTGTTCTTCGTTTTGTAACTTACGTTTAAAAAATCCTTGTGTGGCAGATTGTTATATTGAATTTGGTCGATACTCCAAATTTCAACTAACTCCTCAATACCACTCAATTTTTCCTAGATATACGCCCGCATTTAATGCAATGTTTTGTTACGAAGATGTAAAATTCATAATCTTCACTGCTTTCACTTTACATGCCCTTAATAAATTATTATTATTTTCTGGATCTTCAAATATGTCGTAGCAGTCTGCAACTGGTTTGTTTTCAAAGTCTCCTGGTCATATCTAAATATATTTTAACTTAATCATTCCTTTTTAGATGCAGAAGAAGAGTTGAAGAAAGAAGAAATGAGAATCGCAGCTAAGAAAGAGTTGGAAGACTGGTATGCTAATCACGAGGAACAGATAAGCAAAACGAAAGCGGCCAATCGGTGAGCCATCATTAATGATTTATTAATAATATCTTTGACTATGAGATATAACACTTTTGACCTTGCTACATTTATTGTAAATTAACTTTACTAATATTTTCTTAACCTTTTCATGCTCACTAGAGAGGCGGCCAAGTAAGTGATTGTGTTTATTTCAGTGTGATGTAATTTTTTGTATTCATTTTTCATTGGCAATTCAAAGTAGTTTGTTCGCAAAGATGTGTAACTTGACTTGCGCAATAGATTAGCCCTGATATGCTGAACATACCGATTTCTTTACATGTAATAACACCAAAATGCTCCGATTAATACATAAACAATCTGTGGTAGATTTATCACTTAGGTGCAATTCAAATTTGAGGTCCTTCTATAAATATTTTAACTGCAGCTAGGGTCAGTTATAAAATAAACAGTACAATTTGCTGCTCAAAGGAAGCCCAGGAACTTGTTGGTTTAAACTAAGAACTGAAAAGAGTAAAAAAAAGTTTACTTAATTATCGCTGCCCTAAAATTGAAAGCTTCTCATAAACTTTGAGATCCCCTTCATTTATGAGACCCCAGGCTGACACTTACGGATTTTGAGCTTCTATGGTAGGCACCACTGAATGCAGGGTGTTTGAGTTAGTTTGTACATGTCAATCGATCGAAACAATAGTAAAACAGTTTTGATAGTGCATTAGATGGAAAGGTCATCCAAGAAAATCATGGATGATTAGATTAACCAAACTTTAATCTATGACTGTTTGTAGTCGTAATAATCGTAGAATATGCATAAGGAGATGTATGAACGTGGATGAGGTAAAGAAATGTAAGTTAGGATGAAGTAGTGTGGCAATCGATCTTCTCCCCTACCCTTTAGTAAAAGCGACTGAAGTAGTGTTATATTATTAAAGAATATATAATATTGATTGCTTGAAGCGAAGTAGTACTGTATTGTATAGTTTAACCTTATAAATAAAGTTTCAGTCACATCACTATTCAGTTTTTAGTAGTTGAATTTGCATTGTTTTTTTTCATTCTTAATTAAATTTATTTATAAACTATTGAGTAATTAAATTACATAAAATTATCATTTTTTTTAATGTAGAACACATTTTGCTGTATTGTTTCATGTATCATTTTAAGATCGCAATAAAGGGTATGAAGATGACGGGATGGAGGGAGAGATTTAATTATAATTATTCATAATATTAGTATGTGAAAAATCAACATCATTGATCATCAATTTCTGTAACAATGTTGGGTATCCGGTGGGCTTCTCTCGGCTGTATTTTTTTATAACCTAACTTCTTTTAGCTAATTAATTTTCTATTTTCTCTTATTTACATCAAAAGTTCGCAAATTATGTTAATGTGTGATATAACCATTCGAAACATTTAAATTTCATAATGTATATGCATGGTTTTATTAAAAATTATCTTGTATTAATCTTTGCGATTATTAGTTGTCGTTAATTCAATACTAACTAACTATTGCATGTTACAATATTTATATATTTTTAAAAGATTGCAAGTGATTGAAATTTTCTGAAAAAAACTTTTTTTCTGTTGATATGTTCATGACTGAACTTTGTAGTTACTGAAACATGGTTCACTCCTTTCAGTCCCAAGTTATAACGGCATCCATGCTGTCAACTCTTTTCGATTTGCTTTTGTTGGTGATCATCTTAAGATCAACCAGTCCTTAACATTCCCGGTAGCTGTCAGCTTCTCCAGACTGTCCATTACTCCTGGCTGCATATGTACTCAATTGACCAGTATTTTCTTGCTTATAATGTTCAGCTCTTCTTAGATCCTCTGAAATATTTATATTCATGGTATTCTAAGTATTCAATTCTAACACCATATTATTCATCTTGAAGATTACAAACCTATCTCATCTTTTCTCAGGGTAAAATGTTCAACTTCGTAAAATCTATCTAAAATAAGTATCTTAAAAATCTCCTCGATTCTGTGCAAAACTGATGGTCTTCAACCGTTAGAGCACAGAAGAAAGGTCGGGATGATCTGCTTGTTTTACCGATATTTTCATGAAAGATGCTCTCGGGAATTGGCATCACTGATTCCTCGGGCTGCTGTGTTTGACAGAGCCACACGTATTGCGAACGCCCGTCACCGCTTCACAGTTGATATTAAGTGCATGAGATCTAATAGATTCTCTAAGTCCTTTTTATGTGAGGCGGCCCAGTTGTGGAATGACCTTCCGTTGTCTGTGTTTCCATCTACCTATAACATGGGCCTCTTCAAGTCCCGTGTTAGTTCTACCCTATCCCTAAATCTTCCAATCCCGCATAGCGTCCTATGATGTTTTAGGCCTGCTTCGGCGGTGCCTTCTATGTGGGAATACTTAAAAAAAATGAAATAGAGAATACAAAAGATTTGATTTGATGAACCTTTGTGTTCTCGGTGACGAATGAAAAAAAAAACACTACTTTAGATTCGCATCTTTTGCAAATCTTTTGGTCGTGAAAACCTACGTAAATACTACTTTAGATTATCACAATTTACAGAAAGCTGTCTGAGGAATGAATTATTCAATTTAATTGTTGTAATGTCTGTTTCAGAAATGCTGAAAAACAGTTTGTGGCCGAGAGCGATGAAATGGAACCCGGAACCGAGTGGGAGAGGATTGCAAAGTTATGCGATTTCAACCCAAAGTCGACCAAATCTAACAAAGATGTCTCCCGAATGCGCTCCATCATATTGCAACTGAAACAGAGCAATCTCGTGACCCCGAAAAAAGCCTGAAAATGATGTGCGGTGACATGTTAAACTATTCATTCCTCGAAACAATTTCATAGCTTTCGGTTAGGATTGTCTAAAAATGTATTATGTACTGTTGTAAGCATATTTTTTTTATTTTTACTTTATAATATTACGTGAAATTATAGTTTGGGATATTTATATCTTATAGGAATGCATGTAGCCTCTCGTATGCGACATTGCAGCATGACAACCTATATTATCATTGTTGTGTTGAGTATGTAATAGTAATACAAAGCAAACTATCAAAAATATTGGATTACTGTCAATAAAATATATCTGAGATTAAGTGTTTTCTATTTATTTTATCCTGCACATCTGCAACACAGTGGGTATGATACTGGAACTGGAAGTCATAGGTTTGATCTCCTTCAGAGTTCATGGAAAGAAAATACTTAGCAAAATTTAATTAAAATATTTACACTAGGATGCTGTTTACTAGGTGAAAAAGATGCTAATTGGAAGAATTTATTTCAGAATAAGCGAGCTCTCTTGTGCTAAGTTACACATGATAATATGATACTATTGGAAATGATTAGTGTTTGATCCCGATAAAGATGTAGCTGGTTCGTCTCCATTCAGAATGCTTATGACTTAGCGTTCTAATTATCAAGATATGTCCTTTTCGGTTCGGAATATAGATTCCATCTGCTCTTTGATTTAATCTGTCCATCTTGCTGGTGATCATCCCTAAGATTATCAGCTTTTCACATTTCCGATTATCTTCAATTTTCAAGACTGTCTATGATTCCTGGCCACAAGGCCATTAAAGAAAGGACAGTATTTTTTTCCCGTATGCAACAGACGGAATTTCTCTTATGTTTAGTTCTATTAGAATGGACATTTGTTTTAATTGTTCACGATATTCAAAGCATTCATTCACCTTCGACACCATTTCTCGAAGGCATCCAACATATATCTCTCCTTCCTCGGGATTCCATTAAATTGTTACAGAAAAACCAAAAACTTGATCAGATGTATCTATGGACACTTGATGACTGCTTTTCCATATTCGAATCAGTCTTGCCTTTGTGATCCTTTCTCTCACTTAATTTTCGCATCCTCCAAGTCCTCTCCATCTCTTGTTGTTTCCTGTAGTGATTTTGTTTTCACCAGCTGTCCAAGACGATTCACTATGTTTTATTCCTGTTTATTACAAGGCCAAAACATTCTCTTCTGATGCTTTGAACCAATTCGCTCATTTTGTCCAACGAAATAGCTATTTACGCCCGCGAGTCAGACTTTTGAATTGTTATGACATATTGTCAGCCAATCCGTTTTCAATTTCTTTTTTTCTCCAGTCCCCTTCTTGCGCCTGCGTTCTCCTGATACTGTCTGCCTTCATACTCCTCCGCCTAATACTGTCTGTCTGCCATGCAAACTCATACTAGTTCATATGTTCTGTACAACCAATACCATTCCCTAATTGAAATTAAAATTCTTTCTTTTTTATTGTGAAAACATTTAACAAAATGATACTGAATATTTTTATTTTACAATTATGTGATAGACACCTGTCACTGGAGCATTGGAGATATATATGAAAAGTGTTTTATATATGATTTTATTGTCTATGTTTTTATCCAATGTTCTGTTGGTGTTTTCAAAATAAATAAACATATGATAGCTTTGCCGCAGTAATGTGTTTAATTACAACAATAAAATGCAAAATAAATTAGTATATTTAAAATATATTTATAATTCCATTAATTAGAAAACAGTCCACGAAAGTTGCTTCAAATTAGAACAGTTTGCTGGTGGGATGTCGCCTGAAATAAAAAAAGATTAATTTAAACATTCGAAATAAAAATTGATTTTTCTAAGAATTGCAGAGAAATTAATTACCAGTAAACTGAGTATCTTTCAAAGTGAATATCGCGATATTTTTGCATTTTTCCATGGTCAGTCTATAAGATGCACTTGTGATCGGACATTGGCTAGCGTTCAATTCGGTCAATGTTTCCGCGCAATTGCCGTTTAACAGATTAATAAATCCTTCATCTGATATCTGGTAAAATACAAATGTATTTATTTAACAGTACATGGTACCAAGGATCAAAATATACATTAAAAGTAAGTATTAACAAAGCAAAAAAATTTAAAAATACTTAATGAAGCACATATAAATAGTAAAATAAAAATAAAAGAAATAAACATTTCATTTTTTACTTTGTCTAATACCACTTATTTTAATTTAATGAGTTCGACGTATTTCAATCTCTTCAACGGCTCATTTAATTTGATTCTATTTTTATAAAATAACCTACACGGACTTAACTACAGTAATTTATACTTGAAACACTTCACAAGAACGCTACAAAAAAATTACAATATATCCGATCTACATATATTATATAAGATAACTAGATTGTAATTAATTAATTCTTGATAAAGAGCCAGTGAAAAGTTGAAACATGTTATTTTTTTAAATGAATTACCACAAAGTAATCAGCAATAAAATATTTATAGTTATACATAGTAAAAAAATAAACTATTGAGTGTTATGACATGACAATAGTGAAATAATATAACGCAGAGCAGATAAACATACACAAGTGAATTGATAAGGGGCAAAGCGTATAGCGAAGATGCAGGGACTGGGAGGTTTATGGCTTTATTATCATGGTAAGTAGGAGGGATTCAGTCATTTTATTGGTAGATTGGAGTAAATGGAAAAAGAGAGATGGTGGTTAGAGGATATCATATAGCCCTATCTTCTAACCACCATTACATTATTACAGAGATGTAAGAATTTACATACATACATACACATACACAACATCACGCCTTTTCCCGGTAGGGGTAGGCAGAGAGAATGGAGCGCCACTTAGTTCTATC
>JAPMAF010001075.1:0-11945 GCA_026537445.1 Silvatares holzenthali
TTATTTTTTGACAATTATTAATTTTGTTCTACTATTATTCTATACATTATTTAATTATTTGTGCCATTATTACTACTTTGCTTTTATTATTTGTTATAATATTTTGTTCCCCTTATTATCATTGTGTTTGTTATTGTGATAATTTATTTTGATCTTATTATTATTGTAATCATTGTTTTAGTTTTTGTTATTTTTTTTTGTTCTTGTTATTCATTGGTGCTAAAAGTGGTGTTTAACTAAATAAATAAATGAATATTTATATGAAATCATCGTCGGTTCCATATTGTACAACGTTTTAAATGAGCTCTTTGAATTTTATAGTACATTAGAAAATATATTTTTAATTTAACAATCTGTGTCGGAATAAATCCTCCCGACTTGCGCACCGCATGCCACGGCAAACACGAGGCTGTTTGTAATGTTATTCCTGGGAGACCCTATTGGGCACGCCGAGGGGGTCAAGGGTGGCTCATCCGCCTACCGGCACACCGGTACATCAACCCCCCTCGCTCCCACCCATCGCTCTTCAGCCATCAAAGACTCCCGCAGTGTAAATATACAAATATTTGGAATTGTAATAAATGCCTGAGTGCCCTTCTTTAAAGCTAATATTTTTAGCTAATAAACTTATCGAATCATAGGATATAATAATGTTTCATCATTGTTTTCAAAAATTATATATTTATAAAACATTTACACCGATATTTAGTTCTTTGTAAAGAGAAAGAGATTGCCCGCAAGCAAATTTTTTTATCTTATTACTACACGTGAAACACTATGACACCACCATCCGTCTGGGTCTATAATATTCTGTACAATTGCGCATGTAAATGCTGTGTAGCAGTCGTAGGAGAGATTAAAAACCTGGTTATACAGTTCTAGTCAAGGAACATGGATAAATCCATTTCACGTGACTTACATTACTGAACGGTGGTATTACTCCAGCGCGATACAAGATCTACCACTCTTTTCCAGTCCAGAGTGAATATATATTTTTACTCGACCATTTACATAACCACTCGACCACGAGGCCGGCATGGTGGACAAACATTAAAAAGATTTGAAGGTGGATAATCTCAATCACGGTATTACCCAGGATAGACGGCTTTAGCGCCTAAGAACTCGGAGAGAAAACCCCAAATAGGTGGGATAAAGCGAAGAAAAGAAAGTCTTTGATAGCTAAAAAAGAAAAGAGTATCAATGTTATTACTCCATACATTTGTCTGCTAGAGGAAATTCTTGAACCGATGCTACGTACACTCAACTTCACTAAGTTTCATTGTGATTTATCGATAACGTTGTATATTCGCAACATTTTTAAATATTGCGGTATCTCTATGTATCTTCAAGTATTTTATATTTCTTTGATAACATATCCATCTATGTTGACACATAAAATGATTTATTACAACGTCTTAATTTATCTTTAATCAATAAGGTGGACACTCGGTAGTACAATGACTGACTCCACATCGAAACAACTGCACATTTTATAAACCTGGTATGACCATAATACGATTGCATCAGAATTCAACAAACAGGTGGTAATTATTAATAAAAATATTGAGGGTTGAGATTGTTTCATTTACTTTTCTAATATGTTTATAGTATAATTGTATAGTTACCATTAAAGTGTCATATATTATAAAACTTTAATAAATCATTTTATTTTGTTGGCATTATAGTACAAACCGATAAAAATTGACTATTTTAAATAAGATATAATGTTAGGCTATCAAAATCTTCTAGATCGATAAAATAGGAACCATTAACACGGTATTTCAGAAAAATCATTCAATTGTTTAAGCACATTGCTAAACAGAAACCAGATAATTTAAAATGATAATTACCAAAATATTTTTACATTAAAATCAAATCAATTGTAAGTAAAAAAGCAAAACAATGTAATATAAAATAGCATAAGTAATGTTCCTCGTTCTAGAAGTTACTGAATGCATACGTTGAAGCTGAAGAATGCAAATATGGTAGTTTGAAATGCTGAAGCTTTTCATAATATATCAGGCACCTCAAAAGCAATAACTAAAAGAATGACATTACAAAATAAAAATATTAGTATGCATTTATGACATTTTAATTATTTTTTTAGTAAACAGACATGTTAGCGACTTTGGTGGTGATATTTATAATTTGTATTTTATAGTATTCAAATAATTTAAAGGACCAAAGAATAAATTATTGAAAAGAAAATTAAAAAATAAAGTTTCATAAGCCAACAGCTTGAATATTAGATCTTTTAATTTTTGGTGGATAGTGTTTAATATATTATATCGCCTATTAATACCTCTATATCTATAGATCTTTCAGCGTTGATTTTTCCACCATTTTATGACACTTGCACACATCGTTATAATCATTTTAAGATAAAATTTACTAAGAAATTATATTCTTAGACTGCCCCTCCCCTCTTCTTGCCCACAACGCAGCAGATAGTTAATGTTTGGTAACAATCAAGATGTGACGTTTTTTAATCACTAATCAAAGGGAAGTACGTTCTATTTTTATTCGTTATCAGTTATAATTTAAATAATCAGTGTCTATTTTCCTCAATCTGAGGAACATGGCGTGACCGATTTGACAAAGATAAAAAGTACTTTCAATTGTCTTGTACAAAAAATTAACCTACCAATACCTTAATACACCGTATTTTTTAAAAAAATACGCAGTCATTATGCGTGTCTGATAACATATTTCATAATCATGAAACAACTCCAAAAACTAATAAAAAAAATCCAAGATCTTCAAATAAAAAACACACCAATCAATTACCACCGCCAATACGTATGATCCAAAATCCTTATGAAATTCGCTTTCCTCTGAATTCTTTTCCCATCAGAGGTTTGCTACCGTCAGGCAATCTTCACTCTGTTGGCTATTACTTGAATAAAGAGAATAACTGTAGTCTTGATCATAAAAGAATTAAACACTTTAGAAATATTCTTGTATGGCGAGCAAAATATCAGTTAACAATTAGTTCAATCATTTTGGGTGACCAACTGATGAGCGTAAATATAAAAAGACTACTCCCAAAGCTCCTGAAATTTGTAGCATGTAGAGAAACTGAGTTTTGAGTTATTCTGGCTTGAGAAAATGTATTGGAGTGCGTGCATATTTCTTTAGGGGCTTTTTTAAATTGTTTGCCGTATCAAAGCCTTAAGAGTAAATTGTAGAAACAGTTATTGCTAATAATACTTTCAATGGCCTGCATACGATTTCATGTAACTAATATAAATGTTGTGGTTAAAAGTCATTAATATTGAAAAAATATAAATGTCCCTTGATGTATTCGACTCATCTACTGTATATATCCGATATATTATAAAGTCACCCGGAAACAGATAGCCGTATCATAGCGCACGGCAATAAATAATTATTTTCAGCTGGATGTATACCGTACAGCCCTACAAGGGCTGGTTTATTACTGAACCATCTATAGTGGGTGTTCGAAAAAAATATACAACAGGGAAATATATTATTTCATAGTTACCCGGTTACTTACACTTATTTGCTCGTACATAATCTAACTGAATATTTAAAAAACACGAGGTTTTACTTAATTAACTAGGTCAATTACTAAAGAAAACTGAGACTTTCTTTTTCGTTTACTTAAAGAATAATTTTATTTAGGATAACATTAAAACTGTGCTTATTTTAGAGCAATTTTGAACAGCAACAATTATGAAAATGATACATCTAGGATAGTGGACTATTAGTCAACACCGTATAAACACCAAAGTATTCTCTGTCAGTCTCGTGGTCGAGTGGTTAACGGCACTCTACTAAAGCGTTGGAGGAACGCTGGAGATCGCGGGTTCGAATCCCACCGGAGTGAAAAAAATGTATTTAATGGATTTTTCTTTTAAATATATGGATAAAAATATATTTGAAAAATCAAAAACAGGGGAATAAAAGCCTTTCAAAACATATATTTACTCTGGACTGGAAAAGAGTGGTAGATGTTGTATCGTCCTGGAGCAATACCACCGTACGGTATTGTAAGCCACGTGAAATGGATTTATCTATGTTTCGTGACTAGAACTGAATAACCAGGTTTTCAATATCTCCTCCGACTGCTACACAGCATTTGCATGTGCAATTGTACAGTATGTTACAGACCCAGATGGATGGTGGTGTCGTGGTGTCTCATGTGTGGTAAAAAGATTAAAAAAAATAGTACCGTTTGCTCTGACACTGACAACGTTTCCTGCGTATAAGGAAGCTGTTGCCCGTACTGCCTGGCCCTCTACATCATACTCTGTAAGGATATTCCATACCAAAAAAAAATCCTAGAACAAACATACTGTATATATGAGATTTAGTCTCGCGAGGCAGATGCGACCCCCCGCTGTGGCGCAGATGAGATTGGGGGGCGGGCAGGACGGAGAAGGGGCGAGGATGGGGGCGCCCAGATAGGACAGGGAAAGGAACAGGACCGGGAGCCCTAATGGGCCACTCCACAACACGCTTCACTGACTAACTAAAGTCACGTCAATAGAGCAACTGTTAGAAAATCCTTTCAAAGGGATCACTCTAACAAGTGCCCATATGAGTACATACTCCATACTCCATACGAGTAAACTCTTGTTATCAGGTACGATAACACTCATCACTTTCGGCTCGAATCAGTATTACTAAAAAGTGGACAAATGTATTTGCCGACATCGTAATAAATGCAGATGTCCTCTTCTTCACAGTTTAACCTCATTTATGAGGATCGTGATATCTTAACAGTTTTAATGCATATTTAAAGTACACAATACGCATAATTTAAATAATGAATAAATTTTTTTTATTTTCTGCTATGACCAGGTTGGAAGTAATTATTCTCAAAAAAAATTTCACTCTCTGAATCTTTGCATGATAGAATTTAATCATTTTCATGTCTGGACTTTCCTCTGGCAACCATAATAATTTGGCTATTCTCAAGATGTAATGATAACCGATTATAAAATATGTTTTAATTTCCCCTCTGTACTAAACATTTTGCAATTGTAATAATTAAATGTTGTTTATGTTTGTTTGTTTAGTATTTGGAAAAATATACTACCCTTTCTATAGTATTTTCGTCTTTTAACAATCTTCTATATTTAGATTAATATTTTAGAAAATTACAGCTTTACTAGGTTACAATTCTTTGCGTAAATGTCTTCGTAATTAAATTTGTCGTCCAGTAGTCCTCATCACTCAACGGCGATTTAAAAATACGTGCATCGAAGGTTCTTCGGATGTAATAATATTATACCCTTGAGAGTAAACTACCCTCTTTTTATTTAATTTGTGCTGCGCAAGTACATATACAGCCGCCTTGTTTTGTATGATTCATTATACTTGATCTGACTCTCAAAGGGATTGAGAAAAATGACTCCCAGCAATAAAATTCTGATAAATAGAAAAAAAAAGTACAAACGAAAAATTGCGTTTTATAAATCTTATTATTTTTGAGTTTTAATCACTTGTTCAGTGAATTAATATTATAATTATTTTTCTTTATATTCTCGGTAATACATATTTATAAAACATAACCATTATTTTAAATTAATTTTTAAAATATTAATAATAATGTTATTCGTTTTAATATAGTTGGTGACGAGTGGGAATTCCAGACAAGGTCAACACATTTCTCATATGTATTAATTACTTCATATTGAACAATATGTAGTATGTTTCCATTTTCAACCATACACCAGGTGACATGAGGGGTGATGATAAACATAGAAACATACATTAAACAAAGCAAACCTTCTTGGTATCAAACAACAAGAACGATCAGGGAGTCTGCCAAATGTTCATTTACGTTTTTGAAAACGCTTCGTCGATGATGTAAATGTATGGACTGATATAAGATTTCATAAATCCATACACTTTTATCACCAGTAATGTCTTATTTTGTACTTCTGCTGATAATCTTCATTTAAGTCAATAGCCTTCTTTTTTCTGACCGCAAATCCAACATTGAGCAGTAAGATTATTTTCTACTTGCTTGTGATCAACGGACTTTCTCAAAATTTAAACATTCTACTCTCCATCTAAAAAGCGTCAATGCACCTATTCCTTTACTTCTATATAATGTTATATGTTTGAACTTTGAAGAGTGCATCAGAAAATACTAAGGTTTTAATCAAACAAATCTTTATGATCGATCTGTTTCAAAAGCTTTCATTGTAATATTAACTAGTTTTGTTTTCTTTGGTTCATTGTAATATTAAGTCGTTTTGTTTTCTTTAGTACGGGATATTTTCCAGTAGTGATCAATTATTATAAAAACATTTCGCTGCCGCTTTACTCATTTATCATCTATATCAGAAGATGCGACAAAAGTGATACGATACGTCGTGCTTGCAAATTGTAAATAATATAACATTGCTTATATAAGATATGTAACGCGATAAAGAAAAATGCTTACACTGATTCGGTTTGTATAATGTATCATAATAATAATTCCGACTACTGGGTTCCCCGAGAGTTTTTGTGTCCAATGTTTCAATGATCTTCATTGAATACTCGATGTATATATCTTCAAATACTGTAATCTGAGATCTCCATTGAGATAGAGATCATTTACGGAGGCTATCTAATCTGCCTGACGAGGAATGCATTAGACACCGTTATTTTAATCAGGTATGATTGATAGAAGTCAACCTGTGACAATATCTTTAACATTCGAAATTATATCTCGCGATAAACAAGGTGGTTAATAAACGACGAATCACTAGTGAAATGGATCAGATGACTCGTGTGGGTATAGCGTCATCCACGTACGAGTATATTACATCACGCAGTCCCGCCCTGCGCAGCTGTTATAGGGTAAAGTGTATAGGTACAATAGGTATGACTCCGAACAAATTACTGCGCTATCATTATGGATCCCTTTAAAAACAATAGATGCGATCAGCGAGCAGCGGCGATCTGTTCTCCACTGGCTGCGAGTTCCCTAAAACAGGGGTTCATTTGTGAAACACCCCCGCGTAAGGCTCAGGTTATGCTTTACTATAGTTCTATACTTATTCGCTTACTGTAATAACACTCATGCACACTTCCGTTGCGCGTAATAAAAGCGAATGAACTGTCAAATGCATTGGCAGTTATAATGAACTATCAGTGTTTAAACCATTCGCCTGGGTAAAGTTAGATTTAAAATTATCATGTTCTTCATAGAAAGAATTTGTTAAGAACTTCTATTAAATAGGGAGTACAAACTAAGAAAACGTGTTTCAAAACATCTATTTTACCTTCTTATATTGTACTTTCTATTCTTGAGAATTATTCGTTGTACGGACTCATTGAATCACAGTAGCGATTGCGCAAGGCAGATGAGAAACTACTCACAGTATTACAGACACGCACCGATGATTTCACAAAATAGTAACCATATGTTGTATCATAAAGAATACATATTAGTACGCGGATAATTTGATGCAAATGGAATATTGTAATTAAGCAGTTACGATATTCTTACGTGATAATTATTTCGAATAAATATGTAATATTATACTACTGTAGTGAATCAAAATAGTGCAATATTGTGTCATAGAATATAGTATTTAGTTACAATATCGTGTTAGTCATAACAATTTGATGTCAACGAAGTGTGGACATCGTTAAACAAGTTTAATAATGGTACGTTTATTAATTTTGCATGGAACAAACGGTAAAAATATTTAAGCATTTAAATTATTATTATTTTCAATGGTATTTGTATATGGAACAGAGAATAAACAGCCACTGACGCTAAACGTCATTTGTTCATAATGATAAGTTTTAGAAAAGTTAAAACTTTTTATTTTTACCAAAAATTATAGCAACTATCCCTTAAATTTGACCTAAATTAGCGTGGAATGCCTCTAAATTATTTGCAAATAACTTACAAAACTCTTTGCAGCACTATCACATACCAAACAAAGTGAGCATTTTATCACAAAATCTACAATATTAGTTTCCATCAACAAATACCCTTTTTGCTATTCAATGAAATAATGAATGGTCGTTATTATCGTTTGAAGTACAAGTGAATCTGGTCGAAACCGGAAGTTTATAAATATTTGAAACTCTATTCACACCCCCGTCTGCGTGGAAAGGTGCCTTTTGTTAGCATAATTGTAAAATAACATTAGGGAGTCATCGAGTCATCCCGACAGCAGGAAGTCATTGTTCCCCCGCCCTCTGCGCTCTGCGCTCTGCTCTGCTCCGCACTCCATAGCGAATTCAACTGATGTTATATTTTGATGGAACCATGTTGTTTCCGTGATTTATTTGTGGGCGAATATACAATTATTGCATTTTATTATAATGCGCCTTTGAATCAATATTAATTTCCAAGTCTGAGGTGTACTAATGGAAAGAATTACATATAAGGATATGGATATTAAAATTACTTACAAAATACATATTGGTATCAACTGATTAATGAGTTTATTTAAATATATAGCGGTGATTTAACAATTTAAGAAATATTTACTATTTATTTTTTTTTAGATAATTTCATAATAATTAATTTGCGATATTACTACACAATATTTAAAATGTCGTTTCTGTCGACTAACGTGGTTACTAATATGTACTCAATGAAGTCAATATGTATACGTTTTAACAAAACATTTTCTCGTACGAGAAGAGATGGCTAAATGAGTTCTGATTAATGAAAGATAATGAAGCAGTTGTGAATTAAGATTTTTAGCAGTGACAGGGAGGCGTGCTCTAGATATGTCTGGTGTATGGTGGTATGGGAATATCTGCTATTACTCTCATTATCTCATTATATTACATCAAAATGTAAATAAGGCTTTCCATGTCTACCTTACTTTAGTTGTTCTTGTGTTTTCAATATTTCGCTATTACTATGCTATATATTTTTACAAACATTTGTCATGTCAGTATTTTATTGTAATAAATATTCTGTTCTAAGATAATATGAATGAGCAAGATGTTAACAAATAACTATATGTAGCTTGATATAAATGCACTTATTTTGTAAAGCTTTCTTGGAGTGATTTGTAATCACGAAACAGCGCTATATACATCATCCAATAAATAGTCAGCGTACTTGTCTGCAAAAAAAACTATAATTTCAAATTCCAGAGCTTTAAATGCACGTACACTGGACAGTAGCTATATCATTTGTGCTACCTTAAATGACTCTTCAATATGCACAAAAATACTAGGATACAGATCAAATTATATATAGGCAAAATATTTCCTGTAGTTGGGACCATTGTGAAATTCGTACTTAGTAACAAAATCATACATGCATAAATATTATAGAGCGAATGACAGTCACTGAAAGTTTTGATAATGAGCACATTGTTTACATATGTGCTTACTCGTGTATCACGGTTCATGGTGTATTATTATGGTGCTGCTTTGGACTCATTGTACGGATACCACAAATGAAGCGCCACGTGCCGTAAAACCTTTTCGCTTAGCACCCTCACCGGGAACCTACCCGGTCCCGATACTCACGTGACGCCAAATGACTGACACGTGGCAAAATATATCCTCCTTTTTGAATTTGGAATATTCGTCGTGTTTAGTTTATTTTGTAAATAAAATCTCTTATGGAAGAGTTTCAGTCTGAAGAAACATACACACATAATACTCGTACCACGCAATCTCCGATAGGAATAGGCAGAGATAATTGACTTGTCTCTGTCCTGATATACATTTCTTATTTCCTCCACATTCCTACATTCACGGCGATTGTTGTCCTCACATTGCCTTCGTTAAGAAATTGAGAAACGTTTGCACCACTCTGCCCCTTATATTCTCACTGCAGATCTGTTTTATTACTCTTTTATTTACCATTCACTCGATGTGTCTAAACAACCCAAACATGTAATCAACAAGAACCAAAGCTGATGAAATAAAATATGTTTAAAACAATATCCTTCAATAATTACATTATTTAAAGGACCTATACACTTCAAGACCCATTTGACTCTAAGCTGAGATGTACCATTAATGTTATAAATGACCCTTAAGAACAGTATTTAGCTGGTAGAGAACAAATGAAGAGTCAGGATGATCTGGACATCCGATAATTGATTACACGGAAAACACTCCTACAAGTAAAAACTGGCATCCATGTGTTTGGATGAGCCACTCCTATACAATTGATATTGACCACATGATACCTATTATGAATAAATTTTCAGTCACTTACAAATGACTTGTTGTTGGAGTTTCCTGAGTCTCTTCTAGAAGCTTCTTCTTAATTTTACTCTTTGCTTACAACTCATAATATTTTGCAACTAATCTCATAGACTTCTTGAACAGGTTAAAACGGTAGAATAATATTCTATTAACACCACGAAACATAGTACGAGTAGATTTTTATTCTATAATAACAGCCCGGCTCATTGCAACCCTATCTGTTGGTCAAGTATACTCAACTGAAGAGCACTTATCGCATAATATACCTAGTTTGTTACTCCACTCGTATATATAAATAAAAATAACCGATATTGTTTACGACACAGAGGTTAAATTAGTGCAATTGAATTCAAAAATCACTAGTAGGTACTGCTAAATTTTAAACAAACTTATAAGATTTCAAATGTAACTTTAATTAGGTTAACATCAGGCCGCTTCACTGATCCACGTCCTTACATCTCGTGATACACACTCGACTGTTAATGAGATTCCTAACATTATCATAAGAAGTCAAGAGACTTGTTCTTCCCAGATTCCTCTAGGATTTTTCTGTTATCTTAGTACGAAATCTGCCGTTGTTCTTTCGTTTACCATTTGCTCGATGTTATTAAAATACCTTAAAAAGCTAACATTCCCTCCGTTTATGGTGTAACTTTTAATTCTTTCCTATTGCTTTAGATCTTTCCACTACAACCAACGATTTCGTTCCTACAGCATTTATTCTGCTTTTAATCTTCTACAGGTCCAGGTTTCGATATCATACAGTCGAAAACAGGTTCTCATGTTGTACCGTCAGTTGTAATTCTTTTGAGAGGATTTTAATATCAATAATAAAGTACATGGTCCCGTTGTTCTTACTACTGCAGTCATTGTTCAATAAATTTCTCCAATTGATTTATTATCTATTATAAACTTGCTGTCAAGCCAGATCGAAAAATAGATAATTTCTTTTATTTTAAAATTATCATTTTTCAATACAAAATTCATCATAGAATACCAAACGACGTTTAATATCTCACTCGTATATTATATACGCAGTTACAGTTACAATAATATTGTAGTAATCCCACAGTCGGAGAGAAGTGCCCTATAATTTGGGATTCTCAGTGGGGAGAGGAGTTGCAGCTTCCCTAAGGCAGACACGTGACCTAGAAATTTGATTATTGTTTTCAGATATGGCGTGTCCCAGATCTTCCGCAGATTAAAAAATATTCAGTTACCATTTATCAGCAACCCCCTTGTTATTGTACGCAGCTACAATAACTCTCCACCTTCATAGGGGTAGAATCAGTTGTTGGAACACAATGTTATATATTTTTCTGTTGCAACGTTCTCAGATACAAATGAATCAAAATAATATTTCCCCACGATACAATGCATGTTTCTTTTGTAATAGTAAATAAATAGATGTCAATTTTTAAAATGTATTTTTATTTACTACACATGAGATTTTATTTTATAGTACTAGAGATGCATTGGATAAGATGAATATTATGAACAACAAAGGGATAGAACAAATTAAAAGAACTTAAATATTATCAAAATAACTTTTATAATGAAGAAAATAAAACAATTCAAAGCGATATGAGCACATACGCAGGACACCTAATGCGCATTTTGAGAACCAAAATAGATTGGGGACGAACAATTATTCAACCCAAAAGGTGGACGTGCGTCTTATGCGTGAATCAAAATATTGCCAATCTTATCTGGTCAAAGAGTTAGTTCATAATAGAATTGTTTGGAACAAAGAACCCGATTTATTGCCTTCATCTAAATAT
>JAPMAF010001076.1:0-11945 GCA_026537445.1 Silvatares holzenthali
TACAATGCGAACACTGCAACACAGCCCAACCAAATAAGAGCTGCCAGATCTATTGACAATTATATTAAATTTCAATCGACTTAATTATGCAAAAAAAATACAATATTACTACAAAAACATGTAACTGATCTATAAATAGAAAAATCAACAAATATTCATAAACTTCGGAAATAAATATAACTTTCAAAAAATGCAATTAAATTTTATGACTAAATAAATACGGTAATAATAGCTCAAATCACAAATATGAATTCAATTCTAAGTCTAAAACTTTAAATATTTCAATAAAAACAACATTTAAATAATAACAATAAATAAAAACTTTGAATAACTAAAAATTACCAGCCGAGTTCAATACTCAGTGTACAGTTTTGATAGTTAAAAAATAATTCCACTATGAAAACACATAACTAATATATAAATTAAAAAAATATACAAATATTAAATTACATAACTCAAATAATAAATTTAACAATAGAATTCTTATGCAAAGCATTCTTCAAAGAAAAAAATAGAATTCTTATGCAAAGCATTCTTCAAAGCAAAATGAATAAGATAATAAAAACTAATTTAAAACTAAATATTTCAATAATACATTTTAAATCATAATTAAATAATAACAATTAGATTAAAAATTCAACATTATCGCACCAAGTCACGATAGGGATAGGCAGAAAGAATGAAGCACCACCTGTCTCAATCCCGACAAAACAAACTGTGTTCAAGGGCGTTTACACCGAGATTTATTTTGTTTATTTATCTTGTTTAGTAGTGAGGCCCAGGGTATATGAAAGATATCCACGCTCAGGTAACTCATTCAGTAATCGAGCAGTACTAGCCAACGGCAACTGATCCACTGTATTGGTTCTGGCATATGGAATATGTAAGAGATTATGCTGACGTGTCCTAGAGTAATTCACAGGGGCACACAGGCCCGTGTATCCCAGCATTTTTGGGTTGTCGACGCGTCTTCAAATAAGAATAATGAAATGTAGTATCAAGAGAAAGATGTATAAACGTGAGCTGAGCAAGAACTATGCGTCAGGATAGGACAGAGTGGAGTTTGTCCCTCTCTGTCTACCCCTACGGTGAAACTGCGTGATGGTGTATTGAATTGTGGTTAGTGTTTTAATTTATAGTTAACCCCTATACGAGAATACATAATGCGCATATTTAAGCAGGTACTCGTATATAATAAGATGGGTAATTTATTTGGTCCCGAGCATAAGTCACTGGCGAAGATTCTCCACATTACTTAACCACGGGAGGTGCTGTGTTTCTCTCAACTCACACCGTTCTACGTAGTTTCCTCTAATCCCATCCTCGCTCCCATACCCTCTAGTGCAATAACCACCATTAACCTAACCTAAACACTCACCAATGTGGCTTAACCATAAGAGCACTAGATCCAATATGTTTGAGATAAATATAATGCATTATCTAGAAGTAAATTAATCGACGACCTCGTGGTCCAGTCAGTGGTTAAGATACTTGGTTAAAGCGTTGGAGGACCATTGGAGATCGCGGGTTCAAATCCCACCGAAGTGTATATATATATATATATGAAATTTTGCCATATTGGGCAGAAGACTTTGGAGATGAACCGCGTGAATTTATCGAGAAAAAGTGACGAGCTTTCGATTGGACTACGCCTGTATGTATGTATATATTGGTTTTATTTAGACTCGCCCTGAAGATGGACACTGCAATGTGGTCCGAAACATTGGCAAACAAAGTGTCACAACACTACATGACTACCCATAAGTCTTTGACTTGCGTAACTAATAGGCTGTTTAAATCTTTTTTGTGTGAGTTTGCCCGGCTGTGGAACGATTTGCCGGCTTCTGTGTTTCCCTCCCATTATATATTGGGTCTCTTCAAGACTCGTGTCAACCCCTTCACTTACACTAACACGCCCCGTATAGTATCGAGATAGATCAACACAAGCGGAACTCCTGTGCAGATGCTCACTTTAAAAATTCCGGAAAACATTTAACTTGGACAAATCGTAGTACAGTAAACGTTTTCCGAGAAGAGAACTTAATTATTTTTTATGACAATAATTAACACGTCATGCAATCAAATTTCTGCAACTAAATAACACAGCGAAGGACAATTTTCGTGTGGCCGCCACCGCGGAATTCGGAACGAAAGTTTCTCCATCGCCTTTATACTTATTACGCAAAACGAGATTTTTACGATATCTAATTTGGGGTTATTCTTGTTATTGTTGCAAAATAAAGCGAACCCGATTAACGAAAATAAAAAACAGCATCGCAGCGCGAAGAGCGAAAAGCGTGGAGAGAGGAGAGGCTGTATTAAAATCCACGCGGGCCTCCCGTTCTAAGGTATCGTGTTTAATTATGAAAGTTATTATTAAACGGCGTTATTCCGCACAGTGTCACGTAGTTCCAATTTCCTTGCGGACGGAGCGAGAGAGCCCGCGATTCTGGATGTCCGCGGCCTGAGCTAATCTGGACGAATTATAATATTTTATGCACCGGCTGAGATGGTCTCGGCCCGCGTTTCTCATATGTACATTATAATAAGTGTAATAATGTATTTCGAGACAAAAACGCTGACGAGTCACGTGTGCACTCGCACCAGTGCCGGAGTCGGGACCGGGACCGGGGCCAGGGCCGGCGTGAGCATGTGCGCAGCGGAGCGGACCGAGCCCGGCCGAGGTGAGGCATGTTATACGAAATGGGACGCAGGTAGTCCGAGTTTACTTCCAGATAATCATAGTTATTTCGTCGGATATGATTACTTTTATGAATGATAATTTCGGCTGTTTTACAATCCACCTCGGCATAATGGATTCTGGCATCCAGCCACCCGAGCCTCGGACGGTCACTTTGTTTTAGATGTTTTAAAGACTTTGTGATTATTTTATTAAAACACGGTTGATTTCGTCTAGATCCATGAATTATATTATAATGCTCGAATGCGGAGTTCACGGAGTGGCCGGACGGGACACGTACAAATATAAAGCTATAATTTAACGAATTGGGACTAATTCGATCATAAAATAATGTATCTTGATTGTTAATGGCTTCGCGCAGTTTTGGTTTTTAATGGAATTCTTTACAGGCCATTTCAATACTAGTGGTTATACTCGTATCCGTGTGCGTACAGCTCATCCTAAAATTATCCAGCTCTGCACTTGTGTACGCGAGTGTGTGAAGACGGAGAAGAGGGAAATGAGTCGGTTGTAAAGAACTACAATTGCCCGGATGCCGCTCTTTCTTACTGAACCTTCTCAACTAAAACTCATCCCTGCCCGTCTGATTGTACGTTAACTTCTCTTTCCACAAATATAACTGTAACACACCAAAAGCTTTTGTGTTTTTCAATCATTTTCTCTGGTGTTTTCTTCCACTATCATTTCAAACTTTTGACCACAACGATTATATGATCAATGAATTGCAATAAACATAAAATAACTGTCTGTGATTATATTTTTAAAACAGCATATCATTAATTCAAAGATAATTAATAAAGAAATAATTTGTGACATGTATTTGTTTAATTCACAGGAGAGATCACCACCAAAGAGCCTCTAGATCGTGAAACCCGTGCCACATATGAGCTAGTGGCAGAAGCTCGCGATCTTGGAACTCCTGCCCGCGCTTCCCGTGTCCCAGTCCGTGTTCTGGTCACCGATGTCAACGACAACGCTCCGGAAGTAATAGACCCGAGAGAGGACGTCGTCAGCGCTCGCGAAGAACAGCCACCAGGAACCGAGGTCGCCAGAGTTCGTGCCGTCGACAGGGATAACGGGCAAAATGCTTCCGTTACATATTCAGTCGTTAAAGGAAGAGATCTAGACGGCTATGGAGTGTTTACGATTGACCCAATTACCGGAGTCATCAGAACGAGAGTCGGTTAGTCTTCGTTTCTCCTCTAAGTCGTTAAAACAACTTTCGTGTTTTGAATGAATACGTTTAACAAATGTACGATAATTTCTTTACAGTCTTGGATCACGAAGAACGAGCCATTTATCGTCTCGCAGTAGCTGCAACTGACGCAGGAAAACCACCAAAACAGACTGTCAGACTCCTGAGGGTCGAAGTCCTCGACCTGAATGATAATAGACCAACATTCACTAGCTCCAGTCTTGTGTTTGCTGTAAGTATTCAAATGTGTGCGAGATATTAAATATTTTTTGCTTTATTAAAATTGAGCATCAATGTAAATATAATCAAATATATTTTGTTCCAGATCCGTGAAGACGTAAAAGTAGGTCACGTTGTCGGTTCTATCGCGTGCACGGAACAATCCGAACAAGAGAACCTCATTTCAGGAAGTGTCAGTCGACATGTCACCTACACTCTCATCACTTTAGGGAGGGAACACGCGACCGGTGCATTCGACATTGACAGAAGTACAGGATCACTGGTCGTTGCGAGACAATTAGACAGAGAAACGCAAGGAGAATACAGACTAGAGGTCCGAGCACTCGACACCTCGGCGACTAACAATCCTCAAAGCAGCGCAGTCACCATCAAAGTCGATATTGTAGATGTCAACGATAACCCGCCGAAATGGCCGAATGATCCGATCACGATTCAGATTCCGGAAGATACGAAAATCGGAGCCACGGTTTTCAATTTTACCGCGACAGATGCAGATTCTGGACCGAACGGAGAGATCCACTACAGTTTGGCCAAACAACTACCGAATGCGAAGCCAACATTCGCCGTGGATCCTCTGAGAGGCACTCTGACACTGCTGGAACATTTGGACTTCGAGAATTTAACGGAATATACGTTGATCGTTAAAGCGACCGATCAGGCCACGAACACTTCCGAGAGGCTGAGCACGGCGGCGACCGTGAGGATTATAATCTCTGACGCTAATGATAACGCGCCAGTTTTTATCGCTCCAACTGTCAAGATGGTAAAAATAAGCGATTCTTCCACAGTCGGCGCTTCGCTCTGCAGGGTCGTAGCGGTGGATGCCGATTCGGGCGATAACGGCCGGGTGTCGTACGTCATATCGAGCGGAAACGATAACGGGAGATTCATAATCGGCTACGAATCCGGAGTGATCACTCTCGCCAGGCCGCTCATGTCGTTCAATGGCGGTACCAACGGCGCTTTCACGCTGAACATCACGGCCAGCGACCACGGGACTCCCGCGGCCCGCCAGAGCTACACGGCCCTGCAGTTGCTCGTGCGGGGATCTTCCGACAATCCCCCGAGATTCCTGGAATCCGTTTACAAGGTGAACGTGAGCGAGGATCTGCCCGTCGGAAGCTTTGTGGTGAAGGTGGCGGCGAAATCCACACTAAACAGCATCGGTACGTATACACAAATATTTATGACCTCAAAGCCCGTCCGAAATGTTTACAGCGCAGCCGTAACAGTGAAACCGCTGCGCCCGGCGGACGGAGGTTGAAACTAGGATCGTCTGACTCGTCTTTATGACGCTGTAATACTAAATGTACTACGTGCGTGCGATAACAACGAGCTGAAAGCTTCGGAGAAGATCCATCTTCTTCAGGAATCGCAATGAGCTCTGTGCTTGATCCGGTGCCAGTGACCCTCAAAACTCTTACATATCTCTCTCCTTACATATCTTATCTTCCACGATACAAAAACATGGCGTCACTTTACTTGAGTCCTTATGTTGTATTGTTCCGATTCGTAGGTTAGCAGATTTGCTACCTTCGGTACCTCGTAGTATTTTTTACTAGAATCATCTCTAAGATACTGGAAAACTGTCGTTATATTATTTTCGATCGATTTCACAGGCGGAAACCTCACGTATTCCATCCCCGAAGGTGTGGCCGATGACCGCTTCACAGTGGACGGCCGAGGCTCCCTGCGTCTTCGCGCCCCTTTGGACAGAGAGGCTTCTCAATCCTACCTAGTGCCCGTGTACGCGGACGGCAGTGGCGGCGGTGTCGAGCGCCACGACACAGCCCTCGTCAACGTGTTCGTTGTGGACTCCAATGACCACGCGCCCCGGTTTGGCGCGGAGGCCTGCAGGCCCCTGGCGGTGCCGGAAAACAACGAGTTTGCCGCCATTCACACCGTAGTCGCTGCCGATCCTGATGCCGGAGCCAATGGGGAGATAACATATTCCATTACCGGTAAGTGCAGACGCTTCCTTAACATTTCTGGCAATAAAATCGCCAATTTATCTTTTAAAAGAATTACGTAAAATGAATACAATACTAAATGTGTTAAAAATATAATTTTTTCAGGTGGAAACCACGGGAATTTCTTCAGTATTGACTCCAGAACCGGCGCGTTATCGTCGAGACCATTGGACAGAGAGACTCGATCTCGTCACTGGCTCCTCATTACCGGCCAGGATGGCGGCTCTCCTCCGCGTCACGGCTCCTGCAACCTCACCGTAACAGTTGAGGACATGAACGACAATGCTCCCAGATTCGAGTCTTCGGCGTACACCGCCACGGTCCCCGAAGATGCCTCCCCGGACACAAGCGTGCTGAGAGCCCGCGCCACGGATCCCGACCTCGGCGTTAACGCTCGCGTCCTCTACTCCCTGGCAAACGAGAGCCAGTGGCTGTTCAGAATCGACAACAGATCCGGAGTCATCACAACTGCGGGGTAATTATTATGAACGTTGTATAATTAAAATTTCTGTTTCACCTTGTTCAATGATTTACGTAAGATAAGTTGTTTTATATCCTATACGAAAAATTGCAATTGTGAGTTTTAAGAGCATTTTATTATCTCTTTCCAAATACGATAATAAAATGTATTTTAAAATTAATGTTTGCTTTCGAGATGAGCCTATTCAGATATTCAAATTTGCTCTCTTACATTGTTCGGGAGCACATTTATACGTCGCGCGTCGGTTACGTTCGAGTTATTGCTTTAAAATACAAAATCTCCGACGATTACAATACAATACCCGTTCTTGACAATTAACATGCATTGAGGATAGTATTTACATTCAGAGTAAAATAAGTAATTGCTTTATAAATGTTTGATCAGCATCATACAGTACAATGCAAAGGACGCAGGACGCGGGACGGCAAGACCGCGGCTTGGGGGAGCGGGAGGGGCGGGACGGGGCGGGACGGGCGAGACGGGACGAGTACTCACGCGCGTTGAAGGACGTTGACATCGCGAATGTTCTCCCTGGAAACAAATTCGAAGGAGTGTTCCCGAAGCTTCTGCCTGCAGAGACACAATATGCAAAATATGCGGTGTCGTCTTATGTCCCCGTTCAAACCTGAACATCCGAGCGTAACTCAAATTTTAACAATGCCTCTGTCCTTTCTGGCAGAGTCCTGCGCTTTTGACATTCAAATGTATTGCGGCCCGACTGTGTTCTTAAGAAACCCTCAGGGCTTATAAATAATAGACTTTATTAGACATCATCTCACGATAAGTAAACGTAAGAACCTCCAAATTATTACCCCCGATCGTTATCTGAATCACGCGCTTAGCGCTCGAAGAATTCCGAAATTACTTTATTTGTTTACGAATGCGTAACATTTTGTTACAGGGTATTTGACCGAGAAATCCAGAGCGTTTACGACTTTCTGGTTGTCGCGACCGATGGTGGAAAATACGACGCGAAATCGCAAACTGTTCCAATCCAAATCACAATAGGCGACGTAAACGACAACAAACCAGTGTTCACGAAGTATCCGTTCGCCGGGCAAGTCGCGGCGCTGTCCCAGCCGGGGCAGAGCCTGCTCAAAGTGACGGCGACGGATGCGGACGATGGCACTAATGCCGAAATATTATACAGCCTCATCAACGAACCGCCGAACTCCAAATTTCGCATCAATCCGAATACGGGAGTTCTGACAGCCGCTCAGAGCTTGGCGAGTGAAAACGGAAGACTGATTCATTTAGAAGTTCTCGCGAGAGACAAAGGAAATCCTCCGCAGAATGCGACAGGACTGATCGAAATAAGAGTCGGAGACATCCCGGAAGGAACGGCGAGTTTACACTTTCAAAACTCGACGTATTCCGTGAGTCTCATTGAAAACTCTCCGCAAGGAAACGAGATCATCCGAGTGTCGGCGGTCCGCAGCGATGGAAGAAGGCAGAGGATCGTTTATAGTTTCGGAAGTGGAAACGAAGATTCAACGTTTGAAATAGATCCTGACAGCGGTATTATACGAGTGTTGAATTCCGAAGAACTAGACCACGAGCAACCGCCGGGACCGAGGAGACGACTAGTGGTCGTGGCTCGAGCGGAAGGCAACCCTATATTGTACGGATACTGCGAAGTCTGGGTTCAAATCCTGGACAGGAACGACAACGCTCCTAGATTCACCCAACAGCAATACACTGCCAGTGTTTGGGAAGGAAACTCTAAAGGAACTTTCGTAATGCAGCTTTCTGCCAAAGATGCGGACGAAGGCGCTAACGCGAGAGTGCTCTACCACATCGTGGATGGCAATCACGACAATGCCTTCATCATAGAGCCCGCCTTCTCTGGATCGGTCAAGACGAACATAGTCCTCGATAGGGAGATACGCGACAGTTACAGGCTTACAGTTATCGCTACCGACGGAGGAGATCCGCAACTAACCGGGACCGCCACGCTGAGGGTTCACGTCGTCGATGTCAATGACAACCAGCCCACCTTTCCGCCGAGGTCACCGGTCTACATTGCTGAAGGTGAGAGCTCATTTCTTTTATTTATTTAATTTTTTACGATTGCGCACCATGCAAAAACACCGGAAACACAAAACATCTTATCCTCGTGGTTAGTGAGATTTTATTTGTCAGAATAGGCCTAGTCTTGTGAAGCCGGGAGTTGCCATTTCAGGGCATACTTCAACATATTGACTATGGTCCCACAGATCGTTAAACCAACAACCGAGGTATCGGATATTTGCTATCTATACATTTACTTTCTTCATTCTACATAGAGCAGTCCTGCTAGATACGAGTATCTCTCAAAGGTGGATACATGCGAGTATTATCTCTCTTATGGACTATTCTGAACGGATGTTTCATTGTTTATCCGTAAGACTTTTTCCATGTAGCTGGTCCTATGAAAGCAAATTAGATCAATAGAAACTTTATATTATTATCCACCTCGCATAGTGGGCCTTTTCACGGGGCATCCGATCTAATGTTTGTATCGCAAACAGATGGCGTATCTTAAAAGCAAAATCATATTGTCGCCAGGAAGGGGACAAACAATTGTCGGCATTTTTTTAATATTTACTCATCCCGAGACTTATTTACCTTATTAAGTACGGCCGTAGAGTACAACCTGCGGCCACTTGAAAAGCTCTACCTTTGCTCCTACCGCGGGAATAGCGTTGCTTCGGCCTTATTTTATTCTATCATCGCCATGAGCACGACAGCCCAAGGTGGGCCGTGTCTACATGTAAGACATCCTCCGCTCAGATCTCGTGACTGTTGTTATTCATCGATGTTTTTTTATCTACATTGTATTTGAAGTAATTATTATAGTCCCATTACAAGTGTACTATCTTTATGCATTTATAAATAGTGCGTGGTTTACGAATATATCCGCGACGCCAATATTCCAAACAACTATTATATGCAGGTCCATACAACTATTATCATAATAGGCAAGCAGAACGGCAATCACGGGCGAACCTTATCATATATAAATCATCTATGATCAAAAGAAAAACTATAATATCACTGCTATCCGATGTCACTTTGACACCATCACATACTTTGAGCTATGGCATTTAGATCATCCCTTAACAAAGAAAATTGACAGAAACCACGATTGGAGTTTCCACCACTCGACTAGGCACCGATCACATCCCCTTTTAATATTTAAAAGTTTGCGAGCACACAATATATCACAAGCACTTAATGAATAACATTTCTAGGAAGAATATTTTTAGTAAAGAAAAAAAAACATTTGTATTTTTAATCTAAATTTCACTTTAATTATATTGAGTGTTCGATCAATATATTTACATTATGGTTACCTTATAGCAGAAGTAATACAACACAATCTTCAGTACGCGATAGAAATACTTCTCTTAAATTTCTTTAAAAATCTCCTGTTAAATAAATTATACTATTATTTTTCCAACGTTAGTTACATTATTGATCAATTGATCCTTTGAAATGGCCCTTTAGAGGTAATTTAATTTTTTTACTTTGAGCCATAGGACTTTTGGTGTTTCTCTCTGCGTGAATCCTGGATTTGGCTTAAACCTTTCTGATTCACGCTACATCACGCCCTGTCATGTCTTCCCCCGGACGTATATTGTTAATATTGTAAGCTAGTATTACATTCCCGTGCGGCCTCGGCCAATCTGTGCGGCGCTGTGCGGCCCGCGGCCGGCCAACCGCTGCCCGGGCCGACCTCTATACCGTCCTGTCCTGTGTTTACGGTCGAAATCATAACACCATTTGTAATGAAAATAAATTATCAGACCTATTTTTCTCACCGGAGACAACATGACATCATCATCCATCTGGTTCTTTCACGCCCTCTGCGGGTACGCGCGCGAAAAGCGGAATGGAATAAATGATAGATTCCTTGTTTATTTTTGCAAATCATCGAGTTCAATCAAAAATTATTTTCCTTAGTTATTTATCTCACTGCTAGTCCCGTTGATCTTTACTCGTAAATGAAATCATATTAGGACATTGATTTCCATTGTACACTCGCCTCTGATTAAGGCACATGATGGCAGCACTGGTGAGTTTGGAGAATAAAGTGGTCTGCAGTGCATACGTTCACCAGAAAGTTTTACGAAAATTGAATTCAGCGTCACCCATCGGAAATTATTCAAACTATGTTCTAAACTTCCGGATATCCAAGCGGATAAGGCCATCAAATTTGAGCTTAATTGATTCAGTAGTTCCCGAGTCTATTAGTTATACTAACACGTTGAATATTTTTTAAATATTAAGATTCTAGTTTTTACTTTTCTTTCCTTTTTTTCGTTTTCTACTTTATTTGTGGGATTATATCATACCAATGTAACGAGTGATTTGCACTTATCTCTATTTAATTGGAATAGTAATTGACGTTCTATTTATTATTAGATATAAATTATAAACGGTAGCAATCTTCAGCAAAAAAATGAAAATTTCTCTGGGTTGTCGGCCTCGTGGTCGAGTGGTTACTTGACACTTGACTAAAGCGTTGGAGAAATGCTGAAGGTCTCGGGTTCGATTTCCGCCGGAGTAAAAAATAATGCATCTAAAAATATATATTCCCTCTGGACTAGAAATGAGTGGAAGATCTTTTTTCGCCCTGATGTAATACCATCTTTCAATATTGTAAGCCACTTGAGAAGGATTTATCCATGTTTTGTGACTAGAAATGAATAACCAGATTAACTATCTCTTCTCTGACTTCTGCATAGCATTTACATGTGCAATTGTACATAATGTTACATATTCGTGAGTAGTATAAGATTTAAAAAAAGGTTTTACAGCACATGAATTTTGTTTTCTTTAAAAAAATGACATTTAGTTTAGTATTTCTATCATTTAGTATTTGTATCTAAATATGCAATATTATACTCGTATGTGTCCTAATATTGTATTAAAAAATATAATAATCATGCGTTATGTACTAATATATTTTAATACAAAAAGGAGAAAACTCTCACCTACATGCTTGTATATCTAAATAGTTTCAAAAACGTAATGTCCCCACTTTACTAAATTATATTGTTTCCATTGCTTTGTATTGAAAATGAGGAGAGCCGATGTTTTAGATAATTATCAAAAATGCATTTATAAATTCCTGAAATAGTTCCATTATATATCACTCACCCACCTTTTTCTCAAGACTGTAGATTTGTTAAATTGATATTATAATTCAAATAACTGTTGTTTGAACAATATATTATTGAGTCTTAATTTTTTTAACGTGTAGTCGTTTATCATTTAACAACTATTTAAAACGTTACTCGCAAGTCAAAGACTTTTGGGTAGTCATGTCGTGTTGTGACATTTTATTTGCCAACGTTTCGGACCACATTGCAG
>JAPMAF010001077.1:0-11942 GCA_026537445.1 Silvatares holzenthali
AATAAAGTGATAGCAACAAAGCTACTTAGTATTGTTTTATTTAGTTTCTAAATAATTGACAATCAATAAATATGATTATATTTAACTGAATATATTTTCCTACTTAACGAAGATAATGATTAAGAGTTACAATCATCATGCATGTATGATGAGACGCAGGAATATAGAAAGCAAGAAATATATTTCTCGCTTTCTCATCTCTTCTTGTTAGGTCAACACAGATTCAAACTCCTCTCTGCCCACTCTCATCCACCTATTATCGTGATATTATATATGTAACACTGTGGGGCATAGTGTCTGTATATATTAATCTCATAGTAGATCCTCCTTCAAAATTCGCATTTGCAATATTCATTTTTTATACTGTAAGAATACATTTATCCACAGTATGGATAAATGTACCGGTAAATCCGGAAAAATCAGAATTTTATAATAAATTAAATAACTGATAATTAAAATGATTTAATTTGAACTCTGTTGTTAATGAAATTATGAGTTATAAGACATTAAAATAACCATAATATTTACAAATATCTTCATTTGTGGGATGTCAAGTTGATGAATATATTGAATTTTAATATCACCGATCTGATCACAAATTTACAACTCAATTCTGAAATTTACAAAACCCAATACTTTTCACTAAAATTGATTGACAATTTCCAACAAATTATTTGATATTACGAAATACAACATTGATTAGATAATTATTTTTGAATTTACTCTTTGTCAAAATCATATTTGTATATCCTTTATGTTGTTTCTTCCACCCATCCATGTGCATGTCTCATCCACTGCTGGTGAAATTCTAAACATAAGGTTTTTTCATAAATAATACACAGGTTGGCAACACTGCAATGAAGGATTCGTCGATAGTGAATGTTACGTAAGGTGCTTCATTATTGAAAACTTGAAAAAGCATATATTTTAGCTTCATCAACAACAATATAATGGAGACCGTGACTGCACTCTGATACTATAACTAAACAGCCGTACAAACCCCTGGGCCAATGCAGTAATTCAGCATTTCAGCAATATCGCAATCGACATTACTGAAACGAAGATTTGATGTTGAAGATCAAGCTTTCCTGCATTGAACAATCGCGTATGTCGATACATGTGTAAGATTAGGTTAGTTTAGTCTTTATAAGAATGTTTGCCTGCACTTTGCGTAACTGAAAAGTTGCGCAAGTCCTGGTAGAATCCACCAAACATTAACTAATTTCCAATGTTCAAACAACTCATGCGAGGACGCTTAAATTCAAAGAGTCTTCCTCAGTCGTCGCCTAATCCATTCGGTTAGGTGAACAAAGGTGCCATATAAAATGAAATTGCAACGCTCACTACACGTTGAAACTCTGTAATTGAGAAGCAGGAAGACTATTTTGAAAGATTGTAAAGGGATATTGTCAAAAATAAATTTGTATATTATTTATGAAATGACCCTTGTATTATACGATCGAGATGTTTGTAGCTCCTAACGAATAAAAATAAACAGGGGAAAAAACTATTAGTGGTTTAAAATACATCGATGATAACATTATTTTTCTACATAGTCACCATTTCATTTCAAACACTTTTGATACTTAAAATGAATATTCAAACCTTATTCATAAAACCCCAATTCAAGGGGATGCTACCAATTTTATGAGTGGTTTAAGAAGCTTCTTTCGAGATATCAAAAGTGTATGGAAAGAAATTATAACTAATTAACAAAATTAAGTAAATACCGATGTATTCAAAGCCATTAATCAATTTTTATTTGTTTCGCTTGTTCTCATTTTATTGCCTGCTGGTTCTTATTTTTGAAACATTACTCGTACAAAGTAAACATATAAATTAATTCCGCATCACAAATGTTCCATTTCATATTGAGTCGAGAGGTTGAGTTCAGCTAGAAGGGAACGCAGATGTCGGTTATCCCGGAACCCAACTTCCTCTCAACATATGACGAAACCATAGCAGCTCGCAAATTCGCAACACAAGGGTGCAATATTCGCTCGTGCAATACTTAAATTTAGGATGGAAGTTTTACTTATAATATTAAAGAAGCAAAGCTAATAATATTAAAGAATACTAATAATATTAAAGAAGCAAAGCTAAGTGAAAAGTTCAACCATATACCGAGCGATACCGAGCTATGAAATAATTCACAATTAAAAGAAAAACACCTTATTATTAACATTGTAGAAAAATTTCTTTTCTTTTATTCATCGTTAGATGCGACTCTACATTTAAATTAAAAAAATATATTATCCTTTTATTTGTTACAAAATCACATTGTATCTGATGAAAAGGAAACATCCGGATGTTTCCCACACTGGAAGCGGTGACAGGAGCCAGTAGAAAATGCAGCAACATTGGAGTCACACAATAAGACAGCGAGAGTATGTCAATTAACACAATAAGACAGTTGAAACGATAACATTAGATAATACCATCACATTGCAGTCAAGAAACAATAGTTGAAAGCATAAATATATAGGGAGTATGAATAACATATGGTGAAATGAAATGAAACGAAGAAAAAGCAAATAGCAATAGCGGAGTTGTGTCAAAGTCACGATTCAAGTCTTTTGACGTAGAACTATGTGTTTAATTTTTTTATTTATAATATTTCTCATTTTAAATTTTGAACAACTATTTGTTTATTACCAAAATAAATATTATGCACGCAGTCCAATGCCAATATTTCATTCAAAGACACAATCCTACGTCAAAATATCAACTGAAAGATGGATAATGATTTAATGATTAATTAAATATATATTTTTTAATTAATAAATGAAATAATTGATACAATTAGTCGATTAAAAATGAATATATTGCATTGCATTACCGTGAAGGTTAACTTGTCAGCTTATAATAAATTAATACAATAGTATTAAAGGTGTATGTATACGTAGCGTTGTATTGTATAATACAACAATGATATTTTAGGCAACATAATTAAATCTAATTTCATGGGATTGTATGATTCAATAAACAGCAATATTGACAAGTCGCATGGACAATCACAATTAATTATAATTAAGAAAATAGTAACATTGCAAATAAATTTAAAACACTCTTACACTAGCTCCTATATACACCCATAGGGTATATTAATATTTTTCAAAATAAAAAAAAAACGCTGATTACTTTTCAATATGAAGTAAAATATCAAAATATCTATATCCGTTGGATAAGTATAAGAGTAATAACTAAATGCCGCGTGGACTCATCGCGTCTGCAGTGCCACAAGCGCCATTCATTAATACTAAGAGTTTGGCGATATTACCATATAAAACCTAATAACAAAATTAATATAAAAATAACTCTTCGCAACGTTACGTCGCTAAATGTATAAAACCACAGCCAGAATTAACTGGTTACACCTACGGTTGCAGCCGTCTCCATCTACAATGAACTGACATATCTGAACTGAACTGAACCGAATGATCTTTCTCTTTTGAATGTACTGAGACTTGCTCTATAAAGTCTATAGAAAGAAAAATGCTTTTTAGACATGTTTCGCCGGAGAAGGATGCTTCACATATCTCACATTGCAAGAGGAACTAATTAATCTATACTATTCTAGTTCCTAGTTAATTCCTCCTCCATATAATAGGGTAAAAGACAACAGATTCGGGAGACCGGCTCCACTGACTGCAAAGAAATGTTAGAGAATCGTGCGTTCGCATATAAAGGTCAAGGAGTATATTCCGGGTTTAGAGTTTGAGCTATACTCCCGGACGATGAAGATTTATCATGACTACCGTTGATTGCCATTATGATTCCGGGACTCTTTCGAACCAACGTGTCGCTCAACAAGGAAAAAGTGTAATTTTTCAAATAGTACCCGCACTTGTGCAACAGAATATCGACGGTGAATGACGCGCCCTCCCGCAGGCTCAACTGGGCGGGCGCGGGGAACTTCACAAAGGTGCCGCTGTTCTTTGCGACGACACCTTCGAAACGCGCGGCCACATTCCCCAGACTAATGGTGAACTTTTCTTCAAAACTAGAAGACACTTGCGGGTCGACGCTGTTGAAACGCGGCTCCAACTCTAGAGCGTACACAGGGAAAATGCCGCTGGGGCCATTGTAAACAAACTCTTCGCTAATCCGCATGGGAGGACTTCGGACAATTATGCGATCGGAACTGTTTTCATTTTGTGCATTGCATCTATTTAACATATCATCGCCGAATAAGTCGTTTAAAATGAATTGTGATACTTGATAATTCTCACCTTTTAACGTCGGATAGTCATTGAGCAGCGCCGACAAATCGGTCTCGCTCAAATCCAGCATACCGAAATGCAAGAGCTCCCGATTGGACCTCAAGAAATCCTTCAAATCTCCGCAGTCTGTTTTCTTACATGCGTTTTCCGTCCATCTTAACAGACTTTTAGCCATCACGTAATCGGGACATATGTGTCTCTTCCGCTTTAATAATTCCAATAAGGAAGCGTGCGTAAACTCTAAGAATTCATCGCTCTCCATTATAAATAGAGATTTGTCTTCTAAATAAGCGACACACAGGAATTGTATAGCGGTTATGTTGTATAGCGTCACGAGATTAAACAATTCGACAAACTCTTTGGCATTGATTCTGTTTTCGAGAAACGAACTCTTGATATAATCGCCGCAGCTGTTCACCAGAGCGGTCATATCGTAGTAATGCGCCGCCGATAATACAGTCAGGCAGTGCTGAACATCGTGGAATTTAATGGCAGCCGTATAGGCGAACGAGATCACATCTCTGATAATGGGGAAAGGGTACTGCGTGACCACGAGAGTCTCCGTCTGCTCCCACTTGACGGCGGAGGCCCATACGTCGCTGGCGAGGATCAGGATGCACCGGTGGACCCTGATGGCGTGCTTCTCGCCTCCGTAGTCCACGAGGACTGTCAGATCGGAGTACAGCCCGCTCCGCAGCAGTTCGTTTGCCCGCTGCGCAGTCGACGACAAGCTGCCGCTCGCCATGCCTCTCGATGTTGAAGACTTTCTGCGCTCTGCGTTCTGCATGAGATGTTCTGAGGCAATTCAACTGCTGCGAAAACATATTATGTAAAAGCACATAAAATTTCTCTTCGTTCTGCAAATTAGGAATACATCAATTCTCAACAGGGATAAGCAGAGAAAGTAATCACATGTTTTCTAATATATGTTTCTCACATATGTTATGTTCCAATGGAAATTGCTCAGGAGGCACTACCGGAGAAAGCCAACAACTGAAGATGCTATGTGGGAGAACACTCAACGACAGGATAGAATTAACGCTGATCTCGAAGTTACTCAAGTTGCACATTGGAGGAAACAAACGACGAAGTCATTCTGAAACCGAGCAACATGCGATTGCCCATCATCTGAGATGGTCCGGCTAAAGAATGACCGTAATTTATATTTTCTCCCAAAAGTAACATGTAACATGGGACAAGACCTGTATTAATACCATCCTGTCCTTAAATCTTTAACCTCCCGCATGAAGTCTAAGGATGTTGTAGGCTGTGTCAATGTCAGTAGTGCCTCCTATGCGAGAGTTACATAGAGAAAGAAAAAAGCAGCGAAATACCAATCTGTATCAATTTCAACTTACATCCACTTTTGAAGATCATATATTTGGAAGACTTCATCTCTAATGCAAAGCCCTTATTTGCAGTAGCACGCAATTGACGAAACATGTTTGGACAATTAACATAACCTCAACACTTCGATATAAACAAAAAATCAAGCACTAGATCTTTCATTTTCCAGTGTTAAACACTAATATTTAACAGTTTATTGGAAATGTTTTGTCGTGTTATGCGAGTCGTGAAAACTGATAACATCGAATCTAAAACTCATTAACAAACAAAAACTTGCAATATTTGTTTTCATTTTCATTTAACATTTACGAAAGTCGCCACTAGGAGCGTTAGTAGCATCGGGGCAATAGTACCAGATATCGCCGTGGCGCATCCATTTTGGTGTGTTTTGTAATAATACATCATTGGAGATGTTGCGGATTTGAAAATTAATAAATTACTTACGTTTCATTAATTCATTTTGTCGATATTAGCATCAAACCAATATAACAACGCCGCTCTCGCAGCATCCACAGATAAACACAGCTAATGTCAGTTCTTTCGTAAATAACGAACTATCTATGGCGGCTCGTGGTGCGTTCAAAAAATATCTTTATAAAATCGCTCGTTAAAATTTTTACATTAAATATCACTTGGTTTTTATTTAATACAGGCGCGGCACAAGACTATTTGCGATGAACGTCCACCCACAAGTAGTGGCGACTGAATTCCTGAAAGCGTGTCCTGTGCATATCGTAAGTATATAAAGCTAAAATGAAACAACAGCATTAAACGTAAATGACAAGTCCATGAGTTAAAATGAAACGAAATATTCCTGAATGTATGTTGTTAAGCGAGAGAGAAGCGCATTGTAAACTTATGTATCAGTACGCCTCTTTACTTATGTACTAAAAATATATATTTAAAAATAAGCCAATTAATATAGGTTGTATGTTGTTAAATGATGAAAATATTTATAACTCTCGAGACCTTTTTTTATCAAGAAGTAGCAAAATCTTTATAGCGAATAATATTTAGATCTAAGAAAATTAATGTTTTTAAATTTGTAAAAGCAAGATGGATTAGCAAATTTCTGAAGGCGGTGGATCGATATAACAAAACACGTGGGCGACCGAGTAATGTGAAGGTGATTATGATAGACTATCTTCCAGCAATGGATCATCGATGATTAATGATGATGATAAATAAATATATACGTTACTACTATCCGTACCAAAATTATTAAATATGGTTTACTTAGATAATACCACCCTCAGAAATGAAGAATTGAGTCAGAAAAAAGATATAAACAGAACTTATCTTCAGCCGTTAATTAAATTAATACATTCATGTGGCACACAAATCACAATGTGTATTTGTTTAGCAATTGCGTCTATGTTTCAAAATCAATTCTGAAAACCAACATTTCATCAAACCAATTACAATTAACAGAAATGTGTTTTTTCTAACCCAGATAGACAGCATATCGTAATTTCATTTGCAAAATTTAGCCATTTGATTTGTTTTTAAGCCTTATCCACATTCATACAGTTCCTCGTGCACTCTCTGTGATTGTTATAACTTCGGACATAGCCATTCAATCATATTTTTGTGCGGCCCTGAGTCTCGCACCTTCCACAATCACATCATAAATCTTCCGTACTCATACGCTCTACATGACCAAACTATCTCAATACATCGTATTAAGATTTTTTCTCTCCTTAAATACTTATCTACCTTAAAATTATCGATAATTCTAGATTATTCTCATAAGATATTGAATGAATATATGCGTCCAGAATGAAGCATCTGCGCACATTGTAAATGATCTACCAGATGCTCTGGATATTTAACATGACCCACTAGCACATCTCATAATCTCAGATATCGGTCAGACCTGTACTTCTGGTAGTTTCATCTCATGTGTATAGTTTTCATAAAATACAGAAATATATATATAATACGAAATTTGCAGTGCTATCGAGCCCAATGCACTTTTAATGAACAGTCGAACGATTTTAACTCATCCTCTAAGTATTAAAAATTATTTCAGTAAAATTTTGGTTGTTTGTTATCCTAGAATCTGTTGTAAATGAATGCTTTTGTTATTATTATTTAATAGCAGAGTCGGCAGTAGAATATTCCAGTTCATAAGAGCGTAGGAGCCCAGGACAACGAAGTAGCGGCGGGGGTGGAAAAAAGAAAGAATAGTAGAGAGTGTAGCGACAGAATCAACAAAAGAATTCCCAGAAATACATAGGCAGGTATATATGTACTGCACGCATACATCCACTGGGTAAAAAAACCGTGTTGGCGACGGCGACGGTGCTGGCGAGTCGTGTGAACTCAACGTCACATCTGTTACTATGCCTTCGAATTTAAGTATCATACATCAGGTTCCTCATTATGGGGGGGTCGTGATCTTTCTGCCTGTCTGTGCCGTAGTTAAGACTCGTAGTAGTGTTCGATTATAATTCCTGTTTAAGAATAATTTGATCATATCGACATTTTCCGTTATGAGTTCGTCTAGGGCTTTCACTACTAAAAAACTTTTTTAAACTAAAGACTTTTGGGTAGTCATGTCGTGTTATGACATTTTGTTTGTTAACATTAAAAATTGGCACTGCAATGAGGTCCTAAATATTGGCAAACAAAATATCACAACACAACATGATTACCCAAAAGTCTTTGATTTCCGCTATCAATTCTATACTATTGTGGCGCAACTCCTGACATTAAAATGTATCATTCCTATACTTCGAAAAATTGCATCTAGACCACACCTTTAAATCATACCTAAATACACGATAAGATACGGCAAAGAATCTATTTATGAACTAACAGGAGTTTTCATATAGAAATTGAAAATATATATCAATCATTAGAAAGCGCGTATAACGTTATTTAAAGATATCTTCCTGGACAACAACAATTGAGATGCACTATCATTCCTTAGACACTTTCTTAATTTTAATTTACGTCACAGCCCTCGTTTACGGGAGCTAGATTGTCAATCATCTCACCATTCCCTTATCCCTTCACACGCAGTGCTAATAACGATTTCCAAACAAATTATTATTTAATAATTAGGGTCTCGATACCCCACTTGACATTGGGATCTGTTTACCCTTAAACCGCAATGGTCCTAACAAATGATGAACCCATTGGGACGTACCTTTTTTGTCCCAAAATTATTAAAATTGGTTTGCGTAAGACGACCTCCTCTTCCCGTGCCTTTTTACCCTATTTTTCTTAATCTGTAATGGTTGTTAATACGCATTAAATAGTTGAAAGAGGTGGGAAATGTTTTATGTTTTAATAATTTATATTTAACAGTACCTATACGTTAGATCGCCAATTGGTAATTATTTAAATTCTTAGAAAGTGATTAATAATAGAAAGCGTTTAGTAAACAAATACTTGGTTCGTGGAATTCCCAATGTTTATCGTTCAAACCACGTGGGAATACATAAACGGTATTGTATATAAACGCATCTAAGTTACATTTTGCTAACTTTTTTTATGATGTAGAAATATGTACAATTATATAGAATACTTTGAAATGTAGTATTGAACAGGGAAATTATTACGCATATAATTTTTCTCTTCATTCGATTTGTTCATGACTAATCTCTATTATTCATAGTCCTGAGCCACCCAGGAAATATGTTCAAAATAGAGCAATATTCTTTTCCTGCTGTACTGTGTACTAAATAGCATTTCTCTAACCTTCAGTTCCTCCAGGATGGATACATTCATCCTAGCAGTTCACGATATTCGAAATCCTCCAACCCCACATTTCGGATGCCTCTAACATATGCTGGATGGTGTGACTATCAGTATATACGTCTCATTATTCTTACTTTTCCTCCCACTTCCGCTTTTTAAGACATTCTCCATTACGAGGGTAAATAGTTTAGAGCGAAATTGTATTTTCTTGCCTGGCACCTCTTCGTATTTTGAAGCCATCATGTCCTTATGTAATTGAATGGTTAAAGTAAAGTTTTGGTACACTCGTATGTATGCTTTCAGAAGAGCATTGCATTTCTCGTCAGTTTTACAGGCCTTACAATATTGATATTATGAATGAAATTATAAAGAAATATATATGGGACAGATCCCAACTGACACTTCTCGGGTGCTCGGTCATTACTGATCCAATCACGCGAACAATGGTGACCACAAATAAATAATTAATGCCAACGTAAACAATATTAGCGAAGACCTTTTCTGGTCCCTCCCGAAGTTGGGTTGGCTTGGATGGGACAGAGAGGTTACATAAGAAAACCTTTCTTGAAAGAGAGGTATACCCATCCCTGCTCGTAGGTAGGCGAACACCTTTCCACCCCTGGGGTGGATATTCATTGTCTAAGGTGTAACCCCACAGGTGTTAACTATTTCTTCGTGTACCTTTGCGGGTATGCTCGTAAAATTGCACAAATACATAGTCGCAACATTGGAAGGGAAATAAAGATGCATAACATTACGCTACTTCTCTCCTAAGATGCTCTCAGGAACTGGCATCACTGACTCTTCGGGCTGTTGTGTCTGGTAGAGCCGCTTTTATAGTTGATATAGTGCATGTGAACCAACAGATCCTTTAAATCATTCTTATGTGAGACAACTCGACTGTGGAATGACTTTCCGCCGTCTGCGCTTTCGCTTTATTTTATCATGTTCTTAAATGTTAATCGTCTAAGAATGTTATTCTACTTGCAGGAGTTACATAAAAAAGAAAAGATGAAGTATTGAAAATGATTTATTGATTAAAACTGACTGCTAATAGCTTATGTGCCCCTGTATGTGGAATAACCGAATGGACTCAACAGCAATGGCACATGGTAATGTTCTTCAGCTGAAGTGCACTTCACGACCACCTGAAACATCAAAGATATCCTTAAGACACGCTATCTGCAACTCGCCCGAGGCCCGTTCTTTCCCGCACCTACATTGCATCTGGAAACGAATCGAATTTCAATACGCATGTTGCGTATGCGTTACCCGAACGAAAGAGCAGCCCGGAAGGAGCTCCCAACTTAATGACCCTGCACCTGACGTGCTAAAATGAACAATCGATAAGAATACCATTACGGATTACGATATGATCATCAAAGAAAGGAATGGCCTCTTACCTCTACAAAGGGATAAAATGTCGCGATTGCCTTCGCCTCGAAGTATTTTCCGACTTCAAATCTAAACTTGTATGTGCCAGTCTTAAACTGTTCCTTTGTCGTGAAAGAAGCGCATCGTCCATCCGCAGAGGACACATCAGAATTGACAAGCTCCCAAGTGTTAGATGTCTCATCCAAGCGATGCAAAGAGACCTCGAGACCGCTCACGGCACGGCCAATAGACACGTCTAAGATATGAGTCGAGATCGGTGGTTTCACCGACGCCATGATTTAATAAATCTAAGAAAATACATTATGACAATAATTAGAGCAAAATATTGCAATCGTGCATCGGATGGGAGCTGATAAATATTGTGAAAAGAGAAACCAAAGTATTTGAATCTATCTTCAATCCAAAAAATATTCCTTCTCTCTACTAACTTAACCCGGGTTACGAAGGATGATAGATCGGTTGCGAACATATGTCCAAATGTGGGATCTCTATAGTCCAGCGGTTTCCAGCCTGGGAAGCGCAGACTATTGCCAAGGAAGGCACCAAATTTACTCTAACCTTCCCTGGCAAAAATAACGTGTCTATATTATTATATATTTTAAAAGTCAGGGAGCCGTAATATCATAAAGGTTGGAAATAGCTGATATAGTTGTTGTTTTAAATTGATAGCAAAAATATGATATTCGCATTATATACCTTCCATGCCCAGAATCACAATTTCCCTTGAACATACGGATTTTAAATGAATATCCACATAAAAAAATATTTTTACGCTCTCACAAAAATATAAACTACAGTACAAGTGGTGCTAAACATTTGGAGTTGAATGAGATTGAACAACCCATTCCGCTTCCATTATAAATCAATAATCCTCGCTGGTCTAGTTATGGAGTCTAAAGCTGTAACTATGAAACTTTGTAAACTGTACATTCTCACATTATTGATTGCGTCAATTAACGTTCAGGGAACTGAACACTGACACAACTGAAACGACACACGACAGCAACGTGGAGTTGGCAGAAGAAGGACGGAAGCAGAATACATTCAGTGAAAGAGATTATTAAAAAGAACGTACGGATTTTTTTATTCTATCACGTAGTCATGATATACATTCAGTCAAAAAGTATCGGGAATGAATGATTTGTTTATGGTTCCAAATTCAAATTTTATATTTTTTTGTTGTTGCTAGATAGGCACAACTGTTTTCCATTTTGTCGCGGAGTTTGAGTTGCACCTGTTATTTATATTAAATACAGTGCTGTTTTTAGT
>JAPMAF010001078.1:0-11938 GCA_026537445.1 Silvatares holzenthali
AGAGATGAGATCTCTTAGAAGAATCTGTGGTAAAACGATGTATGACAGAGTGAGAAACACAGATATAAGGAACGAACATCGTGATTCTTCGCTACACATGGGCATCAACTTTACATACTATACATACACAACACTTTCTGACCGCATAAAGTTATTTTTTGCAAGTTGTTATAAAAATGTTACTATTAATAGCTGAGCGATAAGCGGCGAGATAGTGAACTTAGCGTATGGACAACACAATGTTCGGCACTCAGAAATGCTGCCGCAGCGGATTAGGCGAGTCCTCGCATGGATCAGAAATCAAAACACGTGAAGAAAAGAACGGGTTTGATGGAAGAAACGCGTACGAGAGATACATTCACGATTCATATTGTGATTGCGCAAGTACAAATGTGCAATCTTAAAAAAAAATCAATCTTAGATTGTTGAAAGCACTCGAGATGTGATTACTTCGAAGAACGTTCCGTATTCCGTGGACTGACGTTTACATCAGATTATTGTGATAGAGAAAGTAGAGGATCGCCGAGGAGTTAAGCCCTGCAAGATAAATAAAACGTGCGGAGTTGATTCCGATCCACCTTTTCTTCGGTTACTTTGTGGTTCTCCATTGTTAATAAAATATTTTTATTTTCATCGTCTCAACCACTATTTATTTAATAAATTAAATATATTTAGCCATAGACTAGTCATGTTCACAAATGCATTTGAAGAATTCTTCTGACATTTGTGAGCATATCCAGAGTCTATAGCCGAAACATGTTCAATTTATTAAGTAAACAGTGGTTAATATGATGAAAATAAATATATTTTTATGTGAAATTTAGCTAAGAATCTGGCAGATCACAAGAAGGATAAAAAACATTGCAATTTAAAGATAAACGAACGACATCATTCATGCCCATTGTTACTTTGATACAATCACACACTTGCAGACTTATACCTTTTGAATAACAAATCACAAAAATGACGGTGTCGCTGTACCTCGATTCAAAACATGTACCTTACATTCAAAACACATTCCCTTGTCATTGCATAAAGTTCGTAACTCCGCAATTGATTCAAAATCTTAAGAAATCAAATCAAAGCAAGGTATTTTTGAATAAATATAAATTCAATGACGTGAAGTTTTGAAAATATGCAAATCGTTGTTATTTTATTATTGAAGTAATTTAGCAGCAACTAAATTCTAGTTGTATTTCATTGGCTCTACGTAAAAGGAACGAAAAAACGATACATATATTTTTATTAATTTTCCCATACAAGTCTTTCGATACAGCCAATTTGTTTATTTGATTGAAAAATAAAGTCATGTATATAAGGGTTAAATCGAAAGAAACTTAATAATAAATTAATGTCATGTTTGTCAGGCCATCCGTATTGAATCGTAAGTAATGTTTGATAGTAAATATTATATGAAGCCACATTACAACCTTCCCTTCGAACACATATTTCAATGTCGTGAACTTCAGCGGGGGCGGCCACGATAGGACGGAAATGCCAACAATCATTTTTGAACACAAAACATTCGGCGGGCGTTGGAAGAGTTCAGAATAGAAGTCCCGAGTGCCGGCCCGGTTGCGGGAGCACACAAAACCGAAATACAATAACATAAAAACGAAACAAAAGCTTGGCACAACAGCCGAGAAAACAGTGACGAATGTCGGCCGGACTTAACACCAACAAGTTCAACTTGGCTGGCAATCAACTCTTCAATCAGAAGATAAATGGGTGGGGTAAACAAATTACAAAAGAAAATCACAAATTTTCATTAAAACATTAAAAATACATTTTGCAGCGGGCAAATTATATATCTTATTATTATTATCTTATTATTATCAACATCAAAAACTTTTATACGCCGCTTTCGTAAGTGTTAACTGAAGTACCAGGGCGCTGCTAGCAAATATCAAACTATTTAAACTACAACATTGCCAGACCTCGAATGGTGCACACTCTTTTGCACTTTCCCAATTTCTTGGCAGCTGCATATCGAACTCTCTACATATCTTTAGGCAACTCAACAAGGGGCCATCTTTTTGTAATGTATACACCCCGAATAAATTTAAAAATGCATTTTCATTGCAGAATTTTAAAATATACGAAACAAATGATTTGAAAAAATAAATGCATTAAAAGATACATATTTTCCACGGACTGGGGTAAATGATGGTAGATGTTGTGAAGCTCTTATGCGCTTTTTCCACGACCGATTGAAAATTTTACAATTCGTTGCCCGAGGCATTTCTAATGGAAGATGGTTTACTCCAGAGCGGTGGACCAGTTCCTTCGAAAGCTCTGACGTAGCAATGCACTTTATTTATTCGCTAAAGAATGTTGGTTTAGTTTACTGCGTCCGAGCGCAACGACTTAGAGTATGTCGTTTTCTGTCGAGAGTATTCCGTTTACATAGTTTTGAGATTTAAAGTGACGCTATATCAACATCCAAATTTTATACTGAATTTCTGCGTACACTGTCTGCGAATTACTGTCTTTGTAATACTCTAGGATGACAGTGAACAAATTACTTATCATATAAAAACAAAAAACATTCTACACCAACGACATCTACACTGATCGGTTAGCAATCAATGTCATATTGGAAGTACACAATTTTCTAAAAGAAAATTATTGCTCGTCATAGTTGATATTCAAATGATACGTTGGAAAAACATTTCGATAAATTACTTAGAAACTATTTACGATATATCTGTCGGAAAACAAAGGTAATGAGGCAAAAAATAGATATATTATATGTCAAATACTAACATCATTGTTGTGATTCGGATTCAACTAAAATCTTACAGAGATAGGTTAGACACGTGGTCCTGGCAGGTCTAAAACTGCATAGCCTTACGAAGGTGAAAGTAGCAAACATCCGATAATGAATATGGCACCATAAAAAGAACATACATTTTCAGACATTCAACAAAAAATGACGCAGATCTCAATGTCGTACTAACAAAGCGACTTGTTTTTTATACAGTACATATAGTATTTACTCACTGAGAAACCATATTTTCACAACCGGACTAAAGCGTCACGTGAATGGTCACGTGAATGGTCACGTGAATCGGTGAAAATCCGCAATGTTGGAAGTTCTCAGAGTACTCGGGACGAGAGACGCCTGGCAGTACAACATAACCGAGCACGTATTGTTGTATCATACAATGACGCGCGTTTTGTTCGGGAAAACATTAATGTGCGAACGATTTGCGCTAATGAACCCTGCTGTCGATTTACAGATTTCATGTGTGTAATATTCATTCACAAACATATGAATAGGATTTAGTAATTATCACATAATTCGCAATGGTCACGAGAAGCGTGCGGAAATTATACGCCTGTATTGAAGAACAATACAGATGTATGATACAACCGAATGATTACTAGAGAAAATGAGTGCTTCTAAAATTATTTTCATTACATTATTTGAACGGAGCAAAGAGAAAATCAATTGATAATTAAAGGTGAACGGAGCAAAGAGAAGAAATTCATAGATTATATTTATTTGAGACAAATCTATTAATTATACAAAGATGCAGAATTTTTAAGCTAATTTATATACTGTCTCCTCTACCAAAATGAAACTGTAACATTCGAAAGTTCTATACAGAAAGAGCGCAAATAAAATAGTTGTATAAGGATGGAAGTGACCGAGGGAAAGGTTTTAAATAAGATAAGATAATTGTAAATTATATCAATCTCACTACAGGGCAATGCGATTGGCTTGGAGGGAACGCAAGAATCTGCGCATCTAAGCAAGCGTTGAAGGCTCTCTGAACGGTCCAGGGGGGTCTGCCAAATGTTTCTTTGTTAGTTTAAGTGAGAACGCCTACCCTTAAAAGTGTGTGGATTTGACAGTTGACTTCGCAAAGATCTTGCGAAGGTAACTGTCATTCATTACATTTTTAAGTGTGAGCTATCTTACTTAACATAGCGAAGAAACATTTGGCAGACCCCAGTACAGCGAGAGATGACGGAGGATCTAACTATAAGAATCGATCAAGTGAGTCTATGAAGATTCTCTTTATACACTGTATTAATACACTATTTTTACGGAAGAGTAATGTAGAAAGAACGTCATATAATATAAAATTCTTATTAAATTTTTACCGGATTAAAATTTTGTTAAAAAATTAGTTTGTATTTCTGTGTCCAATTAATGACTCCAGTCTCAGAATTACGGGTCGATTTTTTCCCTATATACAAACCCAAAATAGTTCATTTAACATTTTATTTTATTACTATTTAATCATCGCGATAGCATCAATCAAATAATGTTATATTCAACTTTGCAGGAAGTAAAACCTGTTATTACTAATTTACACACCGGGATGGTAATGTCGGCATAATCAACTGAATAAAATATTAAATATTTCGCGAAAATGAATGAGCGCTGGCGCAGACAGAATATTTGAACCTGCGATATTTTAATAAGTATGACTAATTTTCATTGAATTCTCAGCTGAATCTAGGAAACTTCTCCATTCTTATGTATCGTGGTTAACGCACTCCATCTTCTTAACATCATCGTCGTTGTTAACACGATCCAGTTTATGACGAACAACATATACACTCGTATATCCTTAAATCCATCTTAACATTCTCATAATACCAGATTCATATAACATCGTAGATTTTCTCTCCAGTTTAACAGACACTATTTATTCAAACACTAATTTAATAACGTGTCCGTTATACATTACATGTCGTTTCACCCCTGCGCTGTCATTTGTCCTTGTGTAACTATTTTGCATTTGGATGGGATCTTACCCCAGCTGTAGAGTACTGCATTTTACCGCTCGACATTTTATTGCGCAGTTACAACAGAGCTCGGCATTGTAAAGGAAATATAACTAATGTGCCGTATAACTGTTATGGAGATCACAACGTGTGCGCGGAAAAAACAGATAGCGTCATAATATCACACGAACGCAGACACCTCGATTAGAACGGAAATATAGTAATGCAGTCAAAATTAATAATGCTACATTTATCTACATTGTCGACTAGCCATAAATACGAGAAATAATGCAGGTATTTGATAATAACTGATTATAGAGCGCATTATTCAAAACGATTAATTCGCATAAAAAACTGCTACCGAAAGGCCGGCCACCTCAACAGGAGCGGAATATTACTAAGCCATTTTTTAGAGACAACGCCAAATTTTTGATTCGGTGATAATAAGGACATGTGCGAATTATTTGCGAAAAACAACACATGTCAGAAATGTTCTCGGCTTTGCTGGGACTTTGTTTTACCCATATTTTCATGGAAGATGTTCTCGGGAACTGGCATCACTGATTCCTCGGACTGCTGTGTTTGGCAGAGCTACGCGTTTTGCGAACGCCCGACACCACTTCACAATTGATATTCAGTGCTCAGTTCACAAAAAATCTCCTCGGCTATATGCAGAGGCGTGTGGTTCGTTTAATAAATAATCCAGCACTTACTGCTGGTCTTCAACCGTTAGAGCAAAGAAGAAAGGTCGGGATGATCTGCTTGTTTTACCGATATTTTCATGCTCTCGGGAACTGGCATCGCTGATTCCTCGGGCTGCTGTGTTTGGCAGAGCTACTAGTTTTGCGAACGCCCGTCACCACTTCAAAGTTGATATTGAGTGAATGAGAACTAATAGACTCTCTAAGTCCTTCTTGTGCGAGACGGCTCGGCTGTGGTATGACCTTCCGTCGCCTGTGTTTCCTCCTACCTTTAACATGGGTTTCTTTAAGTCCCGCGTTTATTCTACCCTATCCCTAAGTCTTCCTCATGCCACCTAGCGTCTTATGATGCTACAGGCCTGCTTCGGTGGTGCATTCTGTGCGGGAATAGTTAAAAAAAAAACACTGTCACCGAATTTTCAATCGGATAACAGTTTGACTCCATCTACTACGGATTATTCTTCGATAGCAGAGTCGCTAAGCGGGGGTCACTGCTTCAGGAGGATCATCCTGCAGTGTGTACCAAATCCTTTCTAGTCGCGTAAATAACTTAAAGGCCTCAGGGTTGAGTTCTATTTATTTGTCATTTTTAATATGATATAAATATTAAAAAAATCAAACATGATTAAATGGGAAAGACATTCGAGGCAAGATGTTGTTACAAAAAGTAACATTTTGCAAAGAATCGCATTAAAAACGTGTTTCTTAACTCAATGAAACAAGTTATTTTTTTCGTAAAATCTGTTGTCAAACCAACGACCTTTAAATTGGCACGTGCGTTTTATGACAATGGTATCAAAAGTATATTCCGATACCAAACACACGTTAGACTTATATTTGGTATATAGTACTCGTGTTGTTATACTCGTCTAACAACATAAGATATAGATAATTCTAAAATTAGTAATAAACATCTTCATTTTACAAATCACACTCGTATCCGCTCTACAATCTATCCTTGTATCTACATTCTGCGTATAAGGTTTTATCACACAGTCTTCTAAGAGGTCTCATTTGAACAGCATTTATTCTCTCATGTCGTTTTGTGGTTATACCAACCAGCCACCTGAGCAACTTCTATGGTCTTGTAAATACCCTCTCTTTAGTTTCTTTGCAAGATCATAAGATAGGATCATAAGGTAAGATAGGATAGGTCATAGGATAGGAGGAAGACCTAGAAAAACTTGGCAGGAGCACGTATCTAATCGTCTTAAAGAAGGTAATGTGAGGAGCCTTAATAACCGACGCGCGTGTATGACGAGATGTATGAATGCAGAGAAAGCTAGAGATGTGTGTCAGGATAGAACTAAGTGGCGCTCCATTCTCTCTGCCTACCCAGGAAAAGGCGTGATGTTGTGTATGTATGTATGTGTGTATCATAAGATAAGCTGCCCGTAGTCCCTATTCGAGTGCTATTAGACATGCGGACATTGTGGCCTCTTAGAGTAATTGTTTAATAACATTTTCAAAATTCTATCAACTATTTATATGATAGTGAAAGGTTTAGTGTTGAAGTAATAATTTTAACGTGTTCTAAAATCTTTGCCGCACATATCACTTTTAATAATAATTCAAAATATTATAGGTAAAATTGAAATGCGTGCTCATTTTTTTTCAGATAATATGGTTAAAAAACGAAATAAAATTAATGATATAAAAAATCTCGAATACCAGGTCGAAAATATCTCGATAAAAAAGTAACCAGTTATTAGTGGAGCGATACTCGTAAAATTAACGTATTCGGTGGTAAATTAAATTAAGATTGCATTGTTATGTACACAAATAAAAATGCTAAATAAAATAATGAACCGACAATTCATAAAACTAGATTGAAAATATTAAAAAAATACAAGTTAAAAATGTTGACTCGAGAGAAAGAATCTGGTATTTAACACATATGCCTTACGCAAGTTGTATTAAGTATTGCTCATTAAAATACGGCGACAAAATGTTAATGCAAAAAGGAATGCACACGAGTTATTTAGAAATAAATAATTGTTGCTGTTATCACAATGCATTCAAATCGGTAGTTCGTCTTCTGGACTACCTGTGTATGCGTTGTTAGACCTACAGAATGCTCTATAAATTATCGCTCGGCTCAATGGCGACCATTCTAAATGTAATTACGCGAGTGTTCTCTTTGTTCAAAATTCCACAAAAAAAACATTAAGAGTTTTTAGGAAAAACGTCAGCGAAATTAACGAATCGATGACGGCGCAAAACGATTTGGTAAAAAAAATTAGGACTAAATATCTGAGCCAATGAACATTTGACGGGGAAAATAATAATTCATTTTAAATTACTACGAATTATAAACGTATCACATTTGCATAGAAGATTTAAACTATTGTCGATGAATGCTTAAGTTTTACAATTGTACATGTGAAGAGACCAAAAATCATTATTTACTTCAATCATATTAAAATAAAAAAACTTACAACCGAGCCCGTCGAGTAGTTACATTTAAGTATGCGGTTTCTTATTTGGATTCAGCGCAGGAAACAATCTGTGTACGATAGCGACTTCATTATGATTTAAAAAATATATCAATAAGATATACTCACAGAATGCCTGATATACGATTACCCAAAATTGTCTTTTAATGAGTCAAAATAGAGTTCCATTGGCCAATAGAACTTCTAAAACTCCTAAACTTAGCTAAATAGTTATGTGTAACACTAATCTGCAAAACCTAGATAACAGTAACCCTGCGTTACTAATAAGAAATATCTAGGGGAAGAATGTAAGAGGTGCTGTTTGCTTTAGGGTCCGATGGAAGGAGGAACATAAAGTTAAAACAGTTTATTGTTTGCTAAAGCAGAAATACGATCTATTTGGGATTCATGAAATAAGGATGCTTTCTGGAGGTATCTCGTCGGATAATATATGGTCATGTCTACAGAGAGAACGACATATCAAAATGCCAGAGAATGAAGTATGTGGCGGTAGGAGTGAGACATTGCACGACACACATCATGATTAGTATCCGTTTCAGATTATCATGAGAAGTACCATCATATACAGAAGGATTGCTGCGATGTAGACGATGCAGACGAACAATGAGAAACCATTGTACTGTCTTCTTGAAACCCTAGCATCTCAAATAGGTAAAATTGTTAACAGTATTTGGTAAAACATAACATAATAAAATGTGATTCACATTTAAAGTGGCTAATACGTAAACATACGTAATTTTCGACACTCAAGCGTTATTAACTAAATAAAATTCTCAACATTTACAGGTACACATTCCACACGTGGCGGTTAATAATTGACTCCTTGAAGCTAACAATTTTCTACAAGGGTTGCAACAATGATTATGGCTCAACAAAAATATAATGAATTCAAAGTTTTTCAGAACAAATAAACTAAATAATAAATATTCAAAGATCGTTAGGGCTAATATATAGAAATTATTCACTCCCGGTTTCACAATTGCGATATTATTTATTGATACAATAAAATAAAGGAAATATAAAAATTAATTGTTTTGTCGGTTAATTCAACGTTTATTTAAATTAATTTCACTACTGTTGACAGGACAATGATCCGCTCCATTGTTTGAATTTATTAATTTCGCGAATTCAACTAGTTGAGATTAATTGAGTGCTCTTCAAATCAATTTGCGAAAACGAGCCGTTGATAGTGGATGATGATGGAAGCAAAACGTTTTAGCAGTGTCTCCAAAACTACGTCTGTCACTGTCGGACGCCTAATGGCAGTTTCAATAATTAAAATTGATACGGATGATCAAAATACATATACATTTCAATAAAATCTAATAATCTAAATGATACCCAAGATATGACAATCATTATGGGACCGTAACCTAGCAGTGGAGAGGGGCTACCAAATATCCCAATAACACGGACATACACGTTATGACATCATTACAATGATTGTCACGGTTCATCCACGACTTACCGAATCGATGTTTTCTTCGAATCTCTGTTTTACTGCGTTCTCTGTGGCGCGTGCATTTGCAATGTGCGTCCACACGATTTAAACGCTTTGTGTACTGCGCAGGCCAAATGTGTACCATAGATTCAAAAAATATGTCGATTCAATTCCACGTGGAGTGGACTTTACAAATCATATGAGAACGATAGACAATAGATACAGAGCGCACATGATGGCAGGATACTGAACCGGACTTCGGAGAGAAATGAGATATGGATTAGTAGGTAATGGCATTCGCAATCACGAGAAATGTAAGCAAGGACTACTAAAGCAACAGTTGGTCCCCTCTCCCACTCACCCTCGCTGGAGTAGGCTCTGGAAGCGCAGTTCGCGCACAGCTGCCCATCCCTCGACGACCGTTTGCCTTCATGCCCTGGAACATCACATAGCGTATCTCCCCGCTTAGCTTATTTTAAATCACAACATGACCAACGCGCCCCTCCTCAAAACGGGGATTTGTATGAGTCAACTTCTTTACGGAACCAAATGAGAACATATCAACAGTCTAAAATGACATTGGATGTCATCGTGTTCATACAATTAAAAATAATGGACTGGATCCAATATACCTTTATTTTATATTACCTATATTTCTATTTAATGATTATATTAGACACCTGTCACTGGAGCATTGGAGATAAATATAAAAATTGTTAAATATGTTTTTTTTTGTCTAAGTTATATCTAATGTTCTGTTGGTGTCTTTAAAACAAATAAATAAAATACCATACAAAGAGTATTTAAAATAGACACTTGAAAACAACGAACATTGATTTAGTATAAAAATATAAATTAATATAAAATTAGCGATTTTCATCTTGACTTGATTTACATCAACAACAGTGATGCAACGAAAGTATTTAAATTTGCTAAACACGAATATGGGAACAAGCCAAATTGTTGAACAAGTTTAAACGATAAAAAACAATTTAAGATCGTTTCTCAAAATAACAAAAGCATAAAATCCATTTGGGAAAATTATATTAATTATTTATGGGATTCTCTCTTCACAAAAACTTAGCATTCAGGGATGGATTAGATATGTAAAATATATTTAAAAAAACGATATTGATAAAAATACCATGTTTTAGGTGCTCTATATACATATATAAGTCTAGTTTAAAGTATTATTTCAAAGTATGTAACTTTATATTCATTGTAATGCGTTCTTGGACTGATATAAAGCAGCGCTAAATACGAGCAGGTTAGTAAAAATAAATACGTATAGTATTTTCCATAAAAAAACATTACCCGCCAGATTTTCACAGCACATAGTTTTGACTTGTTCCCTCATTGGCGATCAATAGCAATTTATTCATGAATGCTATAAATATTTAAAAAATAAAACCTATTTAGGAGCTATCAATTATAAATAAAGTAAACATACCTATTAAAGTTACATAACATCACTTGTTTAATATTTTGATAGAAAAAAGGTTCGCCACTAATTTAGTACGTAAATTCAAAATCATTACAGTGAAAATATTGTAAACAATGAATATGACCGTCCATATAAATCTTTGCATATGAAAATCAGCATTATAATAGGAATACTGAATCGCTTGTTAACGACAATGTATTGATGATAAATGTAGGTTGCCTCGTTTGTGAGTGTCAATAGATTTATAAATAGGAAAATAGAGACGAAGAATACCCGCTGCATAATGTTGCAAAGCACTAACACTGCTATCATAATATTCATTCAGAGTAATGTAGATAATTGTTACCTTGTACTCGTTAATTTAATAACGAACTTCACATTTATGTAAAAATCGTTAAATAATAAATTATTTATGAAAGAGAATAATAAGATTTTGGCTATCGATCTAGTATGTTAATGGTGGAACTGTTAGGAGAATGAAACGCGGAATCGTCACACAAATATGGTACCTCATAAATACTGTATGGAGGACAAAAATATTAACGTTGCTCATATTTGAAAATAAAAAATGGTCCTCGTTGTGTACAGATAGTATGTGGTATCCATCTTTAAACATGTAGATAAAAACAATCGGACATGTGGTAAAGCAGATAGAAACGTCTGAAAGGACGAAGACAGGACAAGTACAATGACCCCACTAAATCAAAGTATTGTCGAAAATTCGTTCTGAAAATCTATGTATTGGCCCGCGACCAAGCATGCTCGGATGCGTGCGATTGATCAAGGAGAGCAGTGCTTTACAAACACCCTAATATCAATAGTATTGACGGACTTCACCTCAAGGCAGTATGGGAGATGGGACCTCTCAATTATTACGAGCTTAAGGATACAACACGTACACGCTCAAATGCACATAATTTCCAAGGAGAAGGACACTTCAATGGAGTCTAAAAGTTTTACACAAATGTTACTACCTAAAAATCTACGACTTGCGAATCTTAGTAGCGAAAGTATACGATGATATTTATACAACATTATGTTAACTAGACGTTACGCAAAGATTTGTATAAAAATAATATATTTAATAATTGTAAATTATTTATTAATAAAATATAAATAAATAAAAACAACCACTTGTAACTTTGTTACTATC
>JAPMAF010001079.1:0-11937 GCA_026537445.1 Silvatares holzenthali
GGGATTACTTTGAGGGGGACGAAATAGATTTGGAAGAATAAATAAAGAATTTTAAAATTATGAACAAAGTCTTACTATTTTTTGCCTACAGTAGTATATATACATATATATATTTATATATATAAATATTTATTTTAATAAACAGCACAACCCTATATCGTATTAAGGGGTAAAAATATTAATTTGATCAATAAATAGTACGAAAAGTTCATGTTATCCAAACAGGACCAAGAAAATATTACATTTTATCTTCAGTAACGTTATGTTTCTTCAATGTTAATTAAATCTATTTCTTTTTCGGAGTCTCAACCAGACATAATTCAACATATTTTTGCCATATACTGGCCATATTTACAAATATTTTTTTTTAATCAAAATCATTCATAAATATGGCCAGTTTAGGGCCTAAATATGTTGAATTATATAAAATAAATAAAATGGTTGTTGTTAAGAAAAAGGACTAGAATTTTATTGAAAAACACACTTTGTTACTTCGACAGAATTTGAACCTGCAACCTCCAGGGTTCCTCCAGTACTTTAGTCAAGTGTCTTAGCCACTAGACCGCGAGGCTGACAAGTAATAATCATTGAAATGAGATCGTTGAGAAGAGTAAATACCATTTAACAATCACGAACAAAATTGGATGTTTGAGATGGTTTGAATATGTCGAGCAAATAGCAAATGAAAGATTAACAAAACCGATCTGCAGTGCTAATCTATGTGGGAAAGCAGTACGGGGAAAGCCTAGAAAAACTTGGCAAGATAATGTTTCTTAATTTCTTAATGAAGGCACTGTGAGAAGCTTCAACAGCCGTCCTGCGTGTATGACGAGGCGTATGAATGTGAAGGAGGCAAGAGGTGTGTGTCAGGAAAGAGATAGATGACGCTCTTTATTCTTTGCCTACTCTTGCCTACCCTATCGGAATCGGGCGTGATTTTATGTATTTATGTACGTACAATTTGTTTGTTGGTTAAGCGTACACCAATACTTTGATTCCGTACATAAATATACGAAACAAATAATTCAACAGCTGTCGATAGGTTAGCGTTCCTATGGCTTAATTACAGTAGGTGTATTTGCTCTAGACTCGCAGTGGCAATCAGCTAATAGGACAACAGGTGTTCCGCGTAGATTTATGTTGCAACGCAAGATTTACGGAAGTGTCGGCAGCAGTTTTCTTGTGGTTGGCAATAATGCTAATAGATTGCATATATCCTTATTCTCGGAAGGTTTATATTCTGCAAGTGCACGTCGGAGGAGGAGTCGAGGATTCGTGTACCTGGGAAGTATAAGTTCGCGAGGGATGGAGAGTGTGAACGATAAACGGGGCTCTAAAACTTCCTTATCAAATATCAAACGAAAAAAAAATAAGACTGATGTACAGAAGTTAAGCTTGGATATGGCAGAAGAGAAAAAAGTAGAATAAATTATATTAAATAAGATCTCTTAGAAAGATGTGTGGTAATACAATCTGAGTGCACGAATTGCAATATATTATGGATTATTTGTACTGTGGCCCTGTTGACACAATCGGCAATAACATACTTGAGGTAGATTCCATGCGTTTAGAAGCTTTCAAGCACATCGTCTAGAAGGATATTTGGAAGTTTCTAAAGGTAGTTTGACCTACCATAGAGATTATGGTATTGTCTCCGCAAAAATCTATTCTAGAAGTCTCCATAAATGAACCAATATATAGTGTTGCGTAATATACTATGTTAGAGTTAGATTATTGAATTCCTATCTAAGACTACCGTCTTCTGGTCTCTCGGTCATTCAATTCGCACGACATCTATTCGTGAACCGCTTTCTTGATAGGCGTAATCTCCTGTCGCGATACGTTTAACATAATGGATTAGATTCTCTCTGAAACAAGTATAGTATAAAATGTGTTATGTATTACTGAAAAATATGTATACATATATGTTCAATAAACTTTGCAGAAGACAGTTTATGCATTAGTGTTTTAAATTTCAACGTTGTTATAGATTAAGGTAGCTGAAACCTTAAGATGTGTATGAACTTTAGAGTTTCAAGGAGTAGAATAATCGCTCTTGATAATAAATTGCTTCGCGAGTTTAAAATGGAAGTTTCAAGCTAGCAACCTACCACATCACCGGAACGAGATTAACGTCAGCCATCACAGATCGTTGCTAATAAACCATGTATTAAGAGCACAATTCATTTCAGTTGGAAATGCGAGCGTTAACTAATAATTAGCCTGCAATTCAACGGCGAGCTTTTAAAGAACTTGGTAGCTCGTATTAAAATACATTTAGTTGTAATATTCAGTGGCTGCAAGCTTTATTCGCAAACGTATTACAGTGTGATTTAAGCTTTGTATCCAGTCACTTCATGATCGCTTTTAGTCTTCAGTAGCTTGTGGAGCTTTTTCTTAGTTTTGTTGGCCTTAAACAGCTGTCAAAAAATTTCGCGGAATTTCTATTCAAGTCCTAATGTTATTTTTACTTTCCACATCTATGTTCTTCGAAATCCTCAGTACAAGTTACTCTCCTTATTCAATTAATTTCTTCACGACACTTTTATCTTGCTACTTCTATAATACGAGGTATGACAATAATATATACGGTCTCGTGGTCTATACCTTGTTTAAAGTCTTGTTTAAAGCGCTGGAGGAGCGCCAGAGTTTGCGGGTTCGAATTCCGCACTTGCCCACTTTGACACAAGACCCTATCTTAGTGAAGTGGACCCTGTTCTCTATCTATGAAAAATACTTCTGATAAATAAAAACGATTAAAAGTTTAAAAAAATACGTTTAGGTGGAAAAATACTATTCTCAGTCTCTAACCACACAATATATTAAATTCTTAAACTAGTTTTATCTTATCAGCAAGTCATGATCACAGGAGCTTCTGTGAATATGGCATGCTCGCCAAAATTAGACAGAAAAAATAATTGCATAAAAAATTATTGTGTGGTTAAAGACCTAAAAAATAAATATGAATGAAATTGAAAAATGGACCACAAAATAACCGAAGACAAAGTAAGAATATGTTTAAAAAATAAAAAAAGTATCGTCTTGGAGAAAAACCACCGTTCAGTATCGTACGCTATGTGAAATGAAATATACCCATGTTTTATGCCTAGATTTTTCTAGACCTACTGCTACACAGCATCTAAATGTGCAACTGGATTAAATGTTACAGGATCATATCTTTTCTGGCGGAAACATCCATATGTGTAATAATATTCCTCAAGAAATTAAAGGCAAACCTTGAACTATTCGTTTCAAATCAAACATTTTTAAGTATTTTCTCCAAAGATTACAAACTTAATTTCTCCAACATGAGTAATAAAAAGCATTTTCTATTCATCTGAATATGGGTTACCACAAGGTAACTACCGATAAAAATAAGCGATAATTTCTTATTTCTCCCTTTTGCACTTCCTTTGTGGTAATTTGTGTGTAGCCACAGCAATTGCCAAGTTGTCAATCATATTCTCGATTGGTTAAACTAATAATCAGAAGATAGGTGGATTGGTCAATAGTAAGTTTGAAAATGAACAAAGAAGAGTATATAGTGAACTAATCTATTAAGAGATATATCGTAGGTTATTGGAATGAGTATTCCATCATACTTTGTCGGCCTCTTGGTCGAGTGGTTAAGACACTTAAATAAAGCTTTAGAGGAACGCTGAAGGTCGCGGGTTCATAAAAATTCAGGAAAAATAAATTATAAATGCATGTTGCGTATCAGATTTTTAAAAAATTATGTGTAAAATATATTAAAAAAATTCAAACCTAAAATAAAATTGTATTTACTCTGGACTGGAAAAGAGTGGTAGATCTTGTATCGCCCTAGAGCAATACCACCGTTTGGTATTGTACGCCACGTGAAATGGATTTATCCATGTTTCGTGACTAGAACCGAATGAATTACCAGGTTTTCAATTTCAACTCCGATTGCTACATAGCATTGTTATAGACCTTAATGTTACAGACCCAGCATATACATTAATGTTACAGACCCAGCCGTGGTGTTTCATGTGTAGCATAATATTATTTTCATCTAATCCAATTATCAATAGAAATGCCGCTAGACAGAATATATGTATCCTGTTTTTAAAAGCCAAACTGTTAAATTTTGCAGCCATATAGAGCTCGAGCGCATATACATATGCAATTGCGCTGAATGTTACAGACCCAGGTGGTGTACCATGTGCCGTATAAGATAGAAAAACAAATCTCGACTTTATTGATTGTATTTCCATGGATAATTGTTTCACAAGAAGAGTTCGAATATTTTAAAAATATAAATGTAACATACGCAGTTCTGTCGTTGTTCTGATTTCCTTCGCTGTCCGCAATGTGGGTTACTTTATTACCATGCAAGTGTAGGCAATGCGAACGGCGGTGTTTCGTCAAATGAATGGGTCCGAGTATTGCGAAATAATATCTCCCAAATTGCTCGGAATGATGTCTTTATAAGTCAAAATGACAATGATGGAATGTTGGAAAATTACCGTGAATTCTGAACCGGCGAAAAACGCTATTTTTCATGCGGACGCACCATTTAAGCCATTCGGTGGGTGGTTTAAAATCTTGTCTTTAATTGCATATGGCGGTTATTTCATTTATCTAACTAATTTATTTTTAATTGATGCTTCTTCCTGAAGCCATAAGATTATCACACAATTATCGTTTAAGAAGATCTATATATATATATATATATTTATAATTTTAGTGCAATTTCTATGCTTTAAAATAATACAGGGTGGCAAACGATATAACTATTAAACGTATATATGACGTCATTTAAATTTTCAGTAATGTCACCCACTTCATATTATTGAGGGGTGATTCGATTAAATCATTCAATGTTGTTTTAAACGGATCCACTAATTCATTTTATTACATCTCATTGTTTATTTTTTATAGTTTTACAACGAAATACATTTAAATAAATCATAAAACAATTACGTGCAATCAAGTTAAATAGAATTGAATGTTAATTTTTCATTAAATATTATAAACAATGGAATTATAAATTGCGATATAACATTTTAAAATTGAAATCAAATGAACATTTTACAAGACATCATTATGCCTGTATTGACTACACAATATAAATAAAATTATTATAAAAAAAACAGACACCAAAATTTTAACAAAGTCAAAGGAGGAAATCATATTTAGCACCAAAGAAAATAAAAAAAATTAGATCATTGTAAGAGTAGCACAAAAATAAGAATAAGAAACATAAATAATGTATAATATAAGGAATGGCATAAAAATAATATGAATTATTATAAAAAAAACAGACACCAAAATTTTAACAAAGTCAAAGGAGGAAATCATATTTAGCACCAAAGAAAATAAAAAAAATTAGATCATTGTAAGAGTAGCACAAAAATAAGAATAAGAAACATAAATAATGTATAATATAAGGAATGGCATAAAAATAATATGAAACATAAAGATGAGAGACATATATAAAAATTGGCAATTTAAAAAGTGTTATTTCATACATCACACATTATGTTCCTCTCCGTGGCACAAGCAGTCATTGTTTCTGCTCTATTTGCAAGAGTGGCAATACGCTCTGGCTAAAGATTCGGCACCCTCCAAAAGCCGCTCTTCGCTTAATGTATTCTTTATTCGTTTTCCATTATTTGATTATCTTTTCCGGTTGTGGTTTTACGGCCAAAAGTTGTCCAGATATGTCAACTTTGGTTATCATTTTCGTCTCGAATCAGATCCAGATTCTACTTAGAGATACTCATTTCTATCATATTATTTAGTTTCTCGGAGACGAATCCAATACCGTTTGTCAAGTGTAAATGATTTAGTATAAAGCGATGTTTTATTTTTTTATTTCATCTTTGGAAGTTTAAAAAAATCGATTTCCACGAAAGCAAAAAAAAACATCGTTAAGACTCTGCCAGATACTACTGTGTATATCATCCGTTCGAGAGAAACGTTTGATTTGTTCTATAATACAATAAGGATATATAGTGAAAAGGTAATCCTTCCGAATACAGTGACCAAAGAAAATAGTTTCTTTGTTTGCATGCAAACGTCATTTTCGTAATTTAGAAATGATCCCAAGTTTTGAGTGTGTTTTGAGTCATCGTGCAGAATTGAAATGCAGATCAAAGTATCATAATTTTGTACAGATAGTATGATCCTTTCGTATTGTTATCCGACTGGAGCATAATATAATAATTGCGAGAGACGTACTGCGTAATAGAATGGTACGAAAAGCCATGTTGCTCCTGCACGAACGTTCGTATTTGGTTCAGTGGAATGCATTGTTGGATCCCAATTACAGTAATGATCCTAATTCAATCCCGAAGCAATCATAATTTATGAAATCAATCAAGATGTTGTATCTTCGGCTACCGCGTACATTCTTCGTAGTTATTACACGTTTTTTCAACGGCCGCCCGATAATAATTCATGAATTTAATGCCCACGTGATTTATTACGGGCATAAATAATAGTATTGATACAATAGCTAGTTTCCTGATCCCGACATCTCCCGTCTTCTCCAGGTCATGGGAGAGTAATGTAATACACGCAGGCTATCTCAATACGCTCACAATAGGATCAAGGTATCATCATATTCGCGGGGTAACGGCACCACTAAATGACGTGTTAAAGTAAAAATAATTTATATTTATTTTATGGATTTGGTGACTTTTTAATTTTTTATGATCGACTAGAAAGCAATTCGTCTAGAGTTATCTTTCAATCTACTTATAAAATAGGGATACACGGATACTTTGTTGAGGTGAAATGGTAGTTGATTCGATAGTCGGGTAGTGTTGTTTGTGATCGAGCCAAATTAGTAAGCGGAGCTGTATGGTGGTATGATCAAGAGAAAACTAGGTATTTGCGCTATCACTTTGCCAACAGCTTTTATTCAGCGTCTTATCTACCCCTTGAATCTCGAAAATGGATGCATCTGATCAGCACTTCTTATAGGACTGATACATAATTCAAAACATTTGTATTGTGTTGGTCTCTCCAATTAATTACTCTCGTCACCACAATACCGTCCACATTCCTCTTGCCAGAATCAACGTAAGCAATGAAATGTCTACAACGAGAGCTCTGCGATAAATAACCTAGAGAAGTCGACATTTTCCAGTTGGCTTTAGTTCGACTGATTAATTCTTTTTTTTTGTTGACCAAGCAGTCCTTTTATCTAATAACGTTTTATATAATAATTATTTTCGTTCATGTGAACATGTGAACATTGTTTCTCATGTATTTTTTCTCTCTCCTATACTTTTTTTAACGTATATCGTTATGTTTTAACACATGTGTACTTATAAATCGCTTTTAGGCAATGTTTTATTTATTATTTTGATAATATTTGTACATCATATTTTGAAAAAATATATGTAATAATCAAAACATTGTAAAAATACATTATTATAAAATGTAAATATACTCTAGACTAGCAAGAAGTGGTTAATCTTATATCGACCTGGAACAATACCACTTTTCAGTATTGTTTTATTAATTATCCATGTTTCGTGACTAAATCTGAATAACCAGGCTTTCTATTTTTCCTCCTATTTCATGCTACGCAGCATTTACATGTACAACCGAACTGCATGTTACAGGTTTAGACGGATGGTGGTATCTCATGTGTAGTATAACACTTAAAAACAGTCATTAAGAATATTGGAATTGTGCATCTTTGAAGAGTACGTCAAAGAAAAAATGTGAAAGTATGGTGGTCAACCGCTGCTAGCATGACTCTAAAATGGTGTTATACGAGTTGTTGGAAGCGATACAGAATATTAGCTGAAGATCGAAACGCTGTGAAATCTGCGTGCGGTATGGTCGGTCAGTGCAGCGTTATACGACGTGACGAGCTGTTTCGAAAGTGAGAAATAAAACAGAGAAAGGAAAATGTTGAGGAACATATTTTTTCGCACAGCCTTGCAATATGTGGGCAATGAAACATTTTATGGGCGCGTTACTCTAGCGGCATTATGCGTAAATTTGTGAATGCTCTTTACCGACGACGCCAATATGTATATTGCTTCGCGGTTCTCAAATTGCTTCGGTTACAGTGCAATGCGCCCATCAAGATGAGAGAGCAGTGAAATATCAAAGCGTAGTTTTACTAGCAAGTAAAAGACTTTTGGGTAGTTTGGTCGTATTGTAACATTGTCATATCCACATATCCATCACATATCCAACATTTCAAAACACATTTCAGGGTGTCATTCGAACGCGAACTTCAGCGCTCTTTCGGCGCTTCTTTCAGCGCTCTAGTCAAGTGGTCTAGCCACTAAACTATGAGCCCGACAGCCACATAAATACACTACAAGCCACTTCTCGAAAGGGTAGGCAGAGAAGTTCGAGCTCGACACTGTTCTTTTCAGACATACTTATTTTCCTTCATCCGCGTTCATACATCTCTTTTTATGCTTACTCTGCGATTATTAATCAAGCCACGATTTTTTTGCACGTCCTCCCTATCTTGTGTATTTTATTATAATTTTTATTATGTTACGCAATATTTTTATTATGTCGATTTGAGCACCGTTGTTGTGGACTCTGGTGTTATGTAATTATACTGTTTTTAATTAATCGATTTAAAGAAAAATTTCGCCAAAATGCTCAGCAATCGGTAAAAAATATTGTTCGAACAAGTGTAAAATGTTTGCTCCTACTTCATTCGCATTCATTATTCAGTGGCTGGTTCCGTTTAGCAATAGTTTTCATATCCCTAATACCTGTTATCAAATATTTCATCTTTAATGAGTTTTTTCTTTCATCTAATCAATTTGGAAAAGTGTGGAGAAGCTCTGTGAGATGTCAGCGCAGAGCGATTTGATTAATCTAGTAATTATATGGGTTTAATGCACGTATTACTAGCTGTAATTAGTTTTATCGCAAGTAACTCAACCACCGCAAATACTGAGTTATTAAACAATTAAATATGTGTTTTGATAATGTAAAGCACGTAAAAGTGGCCATTAATCTCCCTAAGTAGTTTCAGTTACCGTTAAATGAGAAGGATAAAGTGGAGAGGTTATTAGAAAATCGAAAACGTTTTAAGAGAGAAACCATATTTCTTCTTCTCTAATTTATCTTCCAAACAACTTCACGAAATATTGAAAGAAAAATTACAACTGGCAACGAGGTCAACGGGTTATATAAGTTTTTACTTTTACCACAAAGATGCATTAAAAAAGTAATTCGAAATGGAGTCAAGATACCTTACCGTACGCCTAGAAATTTGGGTATCGTAGAAGAAAAACGGAAGCAGAACATTTGCAATCAGAACATTTGTAATATACATAGATTAGATTAAGAATAGGCACAAGGACTTCAAATAATTGTTTAATTGTTTTGTTCACAATAACCAAGTGTTTTTAAAACCATGCCTACTGCTACGAGACAATTTATTGATAAGGACATAAATATTTAGCCATTCTCAGGAAAAATCTTCATTTAAATAATCGCAATAAATGCTAGGTTAGAGCAGGACGTTAGTATTACGAAGCAAGACATAATTAAAGGAAGTAAGTTAATGTAAAGATGGACAGATTAAGATAGTAATATTGATAAGGACATAAATAAATAGGAGACTACAACGCAGGCTACCATCGGGAGAAAACTTTTCGAATAGGAAAAGAATGATGGGATAAGATAACAATAAGCCGAATAAAACTTAGCTCTTTTGGATCCTATACTTCTTTCTTTCAAATGCGTACTTTACTGTTAATGTTACACCTCTGCTTATACTACATTATTTTTGCTGTAAATGTATTGCAGTATATGTGGAGGTGAGATGGTAACAATTAAATATTACCTAAATTACTTTCAAATAGGTAACGTTCTTAAATGAGTGCAACTAACGTAGAAATCTCATCTCTTTTCGGTTTCGGGAATATATGTTGGGAATGTTCTTTCTTATCAAATTTTGTCATTTCACCTCACAACTCCGTAAATATGTAATACTATGCCAAAGCAAGTCAATATCAAGTATTAAAATGTATCAAATTCTATAAGTATCGATAAAGAAGTGCCAGAAGATCAGACGAAGAAATATAGTTGGTCGCATATGTGGCATATTCTCTGGTCAGATACTCAGTTGGAGCCTATTAGCACTAGCGAGGTGAGATCGTTTCGATTGCATCTGCTGATGCTGTCTACACTGCCAATGGTGTAACAAACTAAAATAACTTGGCACTATAAACACAGTACACAACAACTATACAAGCATAATAATAACAATCAGTAAAGCCGATAGCGTTACCGGCGGCCATAGTTTTCACGAGATACTGTTACTTGTTATGACGTTTCTTTGGGGCTATCACAAGGTGCGTGAAACTGATCTGAATGCAATCAAAGTAGATGCAATATAAAATCAGGGAGTAATGATAATTTAAGCAATGACTATAACTTCGTAACTTCTTTATAGATGATTGAAATAGTAGAAATACGAATATGTCGATAATTGGTAGATTGAAGAGTCCTTCTGTAGAGAACTTGAAAAGGTCTCAGTGACGAATATGCTTTTGAGAAATGTGGCTGGTAGACAATAGAAAATCATGACATCTTTATACCCATTCTTCATTTTCTTTAGTACATTTATCATTCTGATTACGTGCCAAATATACGTCATGTATAATGAGAATAAAAATATATGCTTAGTGCTCAGGTACTTAAAGATGTCACTTTAAATAAAAGCGATGCATTTGAAAATTGGGTGCACAGAACACAGCTAATTATCAGTGATGTAGAGTTTTTCGCGATTAATAAGTATTAAATTTATCAGTCTTAAAAAATCCAAGAAATTACGAATACGAGATGGTTGAATCTAAGACAGAATTTTTGCCAAACATTTTTTGAAGTCCTGTTTTCACACGTATGAGTCCTAAAAACAATTCATAAAAATACGGAACAACATAAAACATACAAATGATTTATTTCACGTTAGTATAGCTAAGAAGATCAAATGTTTTTGTTACGTCTTTGTTAAACAGAGTAAAAATGAATTTGAGTCCTTATATAAATGTTTGAATGTGTCACATGAACAAAAGGCATTTTTTTGAGAAATATTTCAGAGTAATTGCTTCGCAGAAACCCACGAGGGAAGTACCCGTAGCACCCGGCTAATCATTTAGAAGTCCCGCGGTGGTAGTTTAGTAGTAGTCAGTGAGTGGATTATTTAGAGTGGATAGCGCGGTGGATAGGCTAGCGCGATAAACGACAATACACGAGGTTCGTGCTGCCCGAGCATTATTCACGCAGTTTTGACAGAATCGCGATCGGTGCTGAGCAAACAAATGGCCGTGAACACCGCGAACAGCGAAGCCACAGATAAAGGAGTTGAAAGAGAAATAAGAATATTGCGGTGTGGCTCGCTTCCCATGCATACTTTTTGTTTGAATTGTGTGTGTGAAAGATGCGAATGCACCTAGTTATTTCCACATGTAAACGATCGAAATAACCTTTGGTTCCGAAGGATTTCTGATGGTCTTAATGGTGAGTTGGAGATATACAGATTGCCAATACGAATGAGATAGAACGAATGTACATAACTGTGAATGGATTTAATGATGACACATTATTGTTATACCTATAAAAAAAAAAAAAATATTTGTTACTATTGACGTCTAATTTTTAGGGGAGCGCAATTTTTCCGCCAGTCCTTGTATATGTAGCAGAAATAATAAATTGACTTACGTAGGAAACACAGAGGGACAAGATAAGAATGATCCACAGCCAAATAAAGTGGATTATGATAGTATCTATGCATGCAATTTTGTTTAAAAATACCACCTACAATTCTCATTTACCTCCTTCTCGTAACACCGTATTCTTTGTAAAATATGTGTTTGAAATGTGCTGTGGAAATATTATAAGTTTTCATTATAATATTTTATTTTCGATTTTAGACATGTCTGTCTTTGATTGTTATGTGTGTATATATACAAT
>JAPMAF010001080.1:0-11934 GCA_026537445.1 Silvatares holzenthali
CAAGGGGTTGTGGGTGGGGTAGGGGTAGAGGGAGTAGTCTCGTCAGTATTATCGTTATTTTTGTATAGGGAATATTTCGAGTAGTGGTAATGTAGTGGGGTTTATTATATTATTTAATAAGTAATTTTTGGTGTTTAAATTTTTATGGATTTCTATAGTCTCGTATAGTCCTATTTCCTGGTTCCTGTTCATTATTTTTAGATATGCTATGTTGTTATTGTCAAATGTGTGGTCGTTTTCAATAAGATGGTTGGCAAATTCAGAAAAATTGTTGTTAGAATGGTCCAGTAAAGGACCGAAACGCGTCGTGTTATACTCGAAATTAAATAAAGTGATAGCAACAAAACTACTTAGTATTGTTTTATTTAGTTTCTAAATAATTGACAATCAATAAATTATAAATCGGCAAATATGAAGAAATAACAAATTTTAACATAAATAACAAATAATTTTTCATTTCGTTTAATTATTTTAATTCTTAAAATTATATATTCATTATTAAATTTATTACATACACAAAGGAAAAAATGATTACAAAAGAACATTCTAAAATATTTTTACATTAATTCTCGAAAATGGTCAGTGAATGATAGAAACATATTGAATCTTTAATACATGTGGTTGTGACAGATCAAAACCACAAAAGGATTTTACTAAAAATAACAATTAAAAACGTGAATGTACTTGTAAAGCTAAGGATTAACCGCATCTTTACTTGAATTGCTCAATACTAAGAGATAAGGCATCAAATGGATATATTATATTTCCTATCTTATCGTGTTATACTCATATATTGAGTAATCCTTCAAATCTATAACCCAAATTCAAGATAATAAACGCTTACGAGTATAAACGTACAGCAATTTAAGGAAAACCGTAGTAAAGTAATATCATTTGCTTAATACATACTCGCACATTATAATAGTATGGGTTTAAGGGTAATTCTGTATCTCTCGAGTGATTATTTGTTTACTTGCCATTTAAACCTTTTAACTACGGGTATATTCACAATGGCTGGAAATAGTAAGAAAGATAAACATATTTTGGGCTTAGATAAATCATTAATGGTCACTTGGAAACACTATTATAGTTTTCAAGGGGGAAGTCGTTGTTCGCTTCCATTAGCTACGTAATATTTTGTATACTGTTATTGATTTGTTGACACACTGAATATTTTTCTAGTAGGGTTATATAAATATATTTGTATCGTCATCCATTGTCGACCCACTACTGGTTTCATCCACGCTTTTTACCACAGCGATTCACCTGACTTCAGAACTTCATCAATTCATCAGGTTTTTGGAACTTTTCGTTTAGGAAATCTTTACCTTCCTCTGGGGTAGCACTATAGAATGCTATCGATCCATCTTTAGTCATCCACTTCATGCTTTTCATATTTTCCAACCCCCTCTATTTACTGCATTTTGTCAAGCTACTGTTTAATTTCCTTTTTCATTTTAATTTAAGACTTAGAAGCTATTGAGATTACATAAACATTTTGTAAGTAGAGTTATTTGGCTGATTTGAGAGTATCAAACATTTATTTTAAATTTTTAAAAACATTGTCTTTGGTAAATAATCCTTATTACATTGTTGCTACGTATTGCCACTTTAATATTATCACATACTTATATGTAATTCTGATATTTGCTCATTTTGTAGTAGATAAATCAACTATAATAAATTTTTCACATAGACAAAGTACGAACACATTCAAAAAATGTTCCTTTGTGATTGTATCAATTTCCTAAACCCATAACTGATTCGTCATATTTTAAAATCATCTAACAAAACACAACTAGAAGTTTATGAATAGAGAGTAATTCAATTTAAAATAACGTAACTACATATTAAATTTTATTCAATTCTCTATTAATCGATACTCCAAGATACTGAAAGAGTTCAATGCTCGTAATGTACCTTTTCAGGGGGAAGTAATGTCATGGAGTAAGATTACTTTTCAAAAAAAAAGCGTTCGTTTAATTAAAACTTCCCAATTTTACTCTCCCTAACTCTCCGTTTTATTCTTGCGATTGGATACTTTTGAAATCAGCCGTTCACTCTAGTGGCGTCGATAATGGCTATGAAATAATAAAATTATCCAATACAGCCTTGGCACTTCACCGTGAATGGCGGTTGGCGGCCTACTCATGAAATATTCAAATGACTTACATTATTTTGATGTAAGTCCGGCCGCGCCTATTGATTGGATCGGTTCTCTGAGAAATAAAGTTTCAGCCGGAATAATAGCTGGAAAAGCCGTTTCCGTGACCGTAAATACGTCAGACTAATGGCACTGAAAGAAAACGAGATTACCTACCGCTAGTACCGGGGTTTCTAGCTTATTTTGAGGGTAATAACTTACAGCGAGAAAGAGATAAAATTATATTTCCTTCATTGCTTTATTTGCTGGCTTCTGTCATAATTTCGCACAGCTCGAGATTTAAGGCACCGTAATAAAAATCATCGGTTATAAGTGATTTTTCAAACAAACTACTTTCACTGCACGACAAGCAATCCCATAACAGGAAAAAATTCATTTAATGTAGTGGAAAACAGATAAAAATGAATCATTTCACCGGATGTGAAAAGAGATCTTTTGATGTCTAAATTACAACATAATTCTAGTACGGTTGTTAATTTTAAATGAAAATTTTGAATCGCGAGTGAAGCAAACACCTTGTTTGGAGAGCAAGGGTACTTACTTACTTTGGACATGTGGTCAAAGGAACAAGTACAACCCAGAAATGCTAATGGACACTTAAACATGGAGGACAAAAACCTACATGATAAATACCAACAAGGTGACAATCCAAATAAAGATGTTATATTTTCATGCGACAGTTTCTGTCCCACCCACAATAGTAATAAGATAAAACATACCATTATATATTTTCAAAAAGAACGTCTGATAAAAACATTCTCGTAAACAGGAATTAAAATACAGGATACGAATGCCAAAACAACCTATAAAAATAACAGGATCGTGTCCTGAATTCAAATCATGTCAATGGGAATATTGAATATAATTCTAAGGATTATATCGCGAAAATATTTTTCATATATTTTACTACTTCTTTATGTGCTTGCTCTTCAATGATATATAAATTATTTCATTCTCAAAAACATTTCTACGTTTTGTTGGGTAACTTTGTAGTTCGATTGTTAGTAAAATATTCCTTGCAAGATTTTCTTTATTACAACTGTTACATATTGATATTAAACGTTTTCATCTACTAAAAGCTAGCAAACAGCATTTCAACTGCAGTCGGCCCTGTATTGAGCGTACTTGCTCAGACACGTTCGGAATATCAAACTGCATTTGCTTCCTAAACCATGATACCTTATTGCGACCAATCCTTTTCAAGCAATCTTTATCAATCAAATATTAGCTGCTATAAGGAATATTTCCAACTTTTGAATATATTGTATATTTGATGACATCGCTATTCTATTCATTACAATAGTAAACAGTTCCTTCTCCTTCCGCTTACAATGTAAGGCTTCCATATTCCTGACTTCGATTTGTCTGACTTTGGTAGGATTACCAGTAAAAAAATACCGCTACATATTTTATACCATATTTTTACCACTAAGTATTATATGCATATGATTAAAAGAGTTTTCATTTAGTAATTTATCACTTTATTAAAAGAGTTGGCGACGCGTTTCGGTTTTAATCAAACCATTTTCAAGCACTAACTAATGAAAATGGTTTGATTAAAACCGAAACGCGTCGCCAACTCTTTTAATAAAGTGATAAATTACAAAGTGAAAACTCTTTTTTTTAATCATAATGGATTTATGTGATAGGATTTTAATCGTAACTATCACAAAGTAACCACCGAGAACATCAAAAATAAGAATTATACTCTATTGTAATATAATTCTGCAGTTATTTTAGGGCAAGTTTATATATAACGTAGCCTTCTACAATATTCAATAATTATGAACCCATTTCATCTCATTAACATATTTTTGCCTACACATTTCGTTGGCAAAACGCTTTGAAAAATTCTATAAATTATTAGAGTAGTATAAAATATAGTATTATGATATTACATTTTTATGAAACTTTATTAACCTTTTATTTAGTATTTAAAGTATCTATTAAAAATTAAATTAAACTATTTTCATTGATTTGTAGTAATGTATGTTTTTAAATAAAATTTAACGATACGTCTCCTTAGAATATCGGTAGCTTTCTGGATAGGGTAAAGAGAGGAAAGAGAATTCCCGAACGTATTGACTGACCAGATCGAGCCGATACGGCGGAATAGATAATCCTCTCAAAACCTAGAAGTTATTTCGTATGCAGATCACGATCTTCGGTAATGAGGAACGGGACTGAACGCGGGACCTGTGTATTAAAACAAATTATTTAAGTTATCTAACATACTAAGAACAAAGTAACGGTTCTAAGTAACTTATGAAACTTCTAAGAAAATATGTACGATTATTAGAACGAATTGATGGATTTTAATACTTCAATAATATATTTACGTAAATATAATAAACTTGTCTTCAAAAAACAGGAGATTATTGGATATTTTTAAAACCAGTAATCATTTGTTTTTATTATTAAAATGCCGTTTCCTTCATTCATATTTTTTGCATAGATGTAATAGTGCAAAAATCGTCAAAAGAAACATGTCGGACTAATTAAATAAATATCTGGCGTTAAAGGTGAAGAAATTAAATAGCGTTTTATCAATTATTATTTTTTATTTACAATGTGATTACAAAAAGTATATCATCTTTATCGTTTTAGTGAAATAAATTAATATTTATATATTTAAAATCTAAGTTCTTTCCTCTACTGCTGAACCAGTGTTCGCTTGTATGTTTTGTTACAAATCTAGAGGGATGTTGGACTCAAGGAATCAGTCATGTGTTTTATATTTAATATTTACTCAGTAATAACCTGACGTCTGAATAACATAATCGTTCATTTCGATACGAACGATGTATTTATACCTATGTATAAGCATGCCCTGCTTTATTCACAAAGTTATTAATTCCTCTTGCACACTTCGACCGCTTTGTATGCATTACTAAACGCAAGCCCCTCAGATCCTATCAAAACTTGTAACGGTCTTTCCCCGCTCGTCTATAAAGATACTAAAAGACTTTCCATATGAATCTTGAAGCAATTAGTCTGAAGATGTAACCCTTTGCATTATGTCTACGATTAAGTCGCTCTTATAGTTTCTTCCCTCCCTTCTCAATATGATGTATTACTTTAATATTTATACAGAGCAGTATTTTTCTACTAATAAACAACAATATCTTCCTTTCCGCAGAATTATTTCTTGTAACTATCATACGCCTATAATTGGAGCCTACCCTTAAAATTCAAGTAATCTGCTTAAATACAGAGGGGAAGTGTTGAAAGTTGTTTATTTCATAAATAAATCCCAGAAAGTTTGTTCGATTCATTCATCAGGCAGTCTACCGGATTTTAAGCTTATGATGTCAACACAATATTAATTCATCTATGCTTTAAGCAACTAATTCTGACATTCATAATTCTCCTTAAAAATATAAAAAATAAATCTAACTACTAAATAAAATAATCGCCGTACATTTCTTGATGTATTTTTATGCCGGTCGTACATACATACATATATAACATCATCCGAATTCCGATAGAGGTAGGCTGATAGAAAGGAACGATATCTGTCTCTATTCTAACACACACTTCTTACCTCTTCCACATTCATATATCTCGACGTATACTCACGTCGGTAATTGAAACTCCCCACATTGCTTTATTGAGAAGCTAAGAAACATTGCCCTGCCGAGTATTTCTAGGCCTTCCCCGTACTGCTCCCCTGCACTGCAGTTCTGCAGCTCTGTTTCAACAATCTTTCATTTACCGTCAACCTCAACATGTCTAAACCATCTAAAACATTTAACTTAGCACTCTTCGCTACAATTTTCAATTCTTATCCCGACACTCAATGCAGTTAGTACCAGTTAGTAGCATTACAACTATTCTGTATTTAGAGTGGGTGCTAGCAATAATTGCGTAGTATTTATTAATAAAGTTTAGTTCCATATTAATTTTCCTATTAACTATCTTTTATCCCTCTATTTAAATTTGCTGTCATTCGCAATATTATCATACACCTACCTCTAGTAATTTAACAACAAAGTTTTTTTTAAGTATTCCCACATAGAAGGCACCGCCGAAGCAGGTATATAACATCATAGGACGCTACGCGAGATAGGAAGCCTTTGGGATAGGGTAGAATTAACGCGGAGCTTGAAGAAACTCATGTTGTAGGTAGGAGGAAACAAAGACGACGGAATGTCATTCCACAGCCGAGCCGCCTCACATAAAAAGGACTTAGAGGATCTATTAGTTATCATGCACTCAATATTAACTGTGAAGCGGTGACGGGCGTTCGCAAAACGCGTAACTCTGCCAAACACAGCAGTCCGAGGAATCAGTGATACCAGTTCCCGAGAGCATCTTCCATGATAAAACAAGCAGATCATCCCGACCTTTTTTCTATGCTCTAACGGTTGAAGACCATCAGTAAGTACTGGATTATTTATTAAACGAATCACACGCCTTTGCACAGGGTCAATGAATTTTTTTAGATACTTGGGAGCTCCGAACCAAAGGTGACTACCAAACTCAATTGTTGGACGCACCTGCGATTTACATAGATTGAGAAGCTGGGGCCCAGAGAAAAATCTCCAAACTCTATATAGTTATAGTATAGGTATAGTTTATCAAGGATATTATTCATCATTATTTATATTCCATTTTAAATATAAACGTCAGATAATTTCAACTCAAAAATGTTTTTTATCAGCAAAGCTTTGATATAGAGAAATATTTGAAACGCTTTGGTCACTACTATATTAGAAAATATGAGGTTTTTTTTTAATTTAAATGACCTTACTGTATTAGAATAGTTGGTTTGCATAATTTAAATTGCATTTTTTACGAAATAAAGCGTCGCAAATGCTTTATGTGCATTTTAAAGAAAAACTTCAAAGCAATTTGTGCCTCTTTGTGCGGAGAATATGCATTTTGAAAAGTGAATTATATTCCTTAAAACCTTACATTTCAAAGTTTTAAATTTTAGGGCCGATTTGTCAATCACGAGATAAATTTTCAATATCCTATATGCATTCACGCGTGCACTCTTTTTCAATATCGTATGCCGTATTGAAAAATACAGTGCACTTATTTGTCAGATGTGATTAATTATAAGAATACCATGTTGTTTTTTTTTGTACATTGAGCGGCGCAAAGGTTTATAACTGTCAAGCCGCTTAATGTTATATTATATCTCGTAAATAAATAATTTAAAATATCTCATAATTTAAAATCTACCCATAGTTATATAGGGTGTGAAACAAAAATACAATTTTTTATATAGAGATGTTTTAATAATGTAATCAATCTAAAATCATCTTTGAATTTTAGTTACAATACAACATCACGCCGTTTCTCCGAAGGAGTAGGCAGAGAGGATACAGAGCTACACCACTCCATCCTGGCATATATCTCTAGCTTCATCCACGCTCATACATATCCTCATTCATACTCTGCCATTATTACGACTATGAACAGAGCCATCGATTAAAATTTTGTTAATCTGTTCATGCCATGATTTTCTTTGGTGGCCCCTTTGTCTCATTCCTTATAGATTCGCATTGTAAATTTTCCGTACTAATCTCTCGGTATCATTCAACGTTCCCAAAATATTTCAAAGAATTTCTCTTAATTTTATCAATAACGTTCATACTAGCCCCACATTTTTTCCTTATATTTGAATTCCTTACTCTGTCATATACTGTTATTACCACACACTCTTCTAAGAGATCTCATTTCAACAGCATTTATTCTACTTTCATACTTTTCTAGATAATTCTAGTTAAATCTGTGAATATTAAAATGTATGAAATGAAGGTTAGCAGTCTATAAATCATTACTAGATGTGTGATCCTTGAATTACGAAGAGAAAAAGTAAAGAAATGATGTCGAATGTTGTATAAATATAATATAAACAACGCTTTTTAAACTTACCTCTATTTTATATTTCATTTAAATTTAGTCTGTCATAATACTCGTGTTCTGGCAGCTGATTTATTTGACTTCTTGATGTAGGTAACACGTTTCGTTTCTAGCGCTTTTGGTCAATATTCTTTATTAGTTCAAAGAAAAGCCTCGACTTTTTCGGTTGATTTATCGTCCATAGGGACATTTACACGCGTGAACAACAGTATAGGCTTGAACGTTGTTGTTTTCGCTGGAGATGTGATAGTGTGATGTGACTCAGTTGTATATGTTTGTCGACAGTTTAGAGTAAGAGTCAACACGGAAAAATTGAGAGGCTACGCGTATAAGTAACGTACATAGTATGTTAAGAAAAATAGGTACGCTATACATGGTGTAATAAAACAAAATTATAGCGTAGTGAAGAAAAGTTAGTTTTTTTTCAGAATGCTGTGGTAAAAAATTATCTTCAAAAGTTTTGTAAAATTCCACGACCTAGTCTACTAAGTGCTCTATATATAGACGCTAACATTGAAAGCTTTAAGGCTAATAGAAACCAGCAAAAAAAGGAAAATTCTCTGAAGAGTTTTCTTTAATTAAAAAGATTTAATAACTCTGAAAGTGTTATTTTTATATACGAGGTTATGGAAATCTTAAAGTCTGAGATAAAATATTTTTTTACATTTTATTTGTATTCTATATAATACACATTATTTTTCTTTCAAAACGTTTAACGGTATTAAGAAGTTCTCTATCTTCTGCACGAATAACTCCATTTTTCCGGGTTTCCAATGGTAACTCTACGTTAAAGTGACTTTGGAAATTATTTCACGTACTCTGGGATACTAACGCGATCTGAGAAAGACAGCTCGGGAAAACGGATAGTGGTGGAGTTGTAGACAACCTAAAAGTTTTTCGTAGACCAACAAAATTAATAATTACTCCTTACGTTAAGAATCAAAGCAACGATTTCCAGCTTATAAATTCCGAACGTTACATTAAGTTCTAAAAAAGGTTAATTCAAAGTATTGGTAGATATATTTATAGATGTACTTATGTTAAAACTATTTGTTTCAGGTGCCAAGGCATAGAATGTGTTTAACGTTCGTTTCACGTATATTGAACTGACTGTCTCATATACGTATATAATATAATTGCCTTTTCAGCCAGGGCTACTGCACAAATAGGGTAAAGTTTTCAATACTCCTTGTTTTTACATCAAACTTTATTCTACCTATTTGTTTTACAGTAGTAATCCTGTTAAAATAATACACTTTAACATAGAATAAAAGAACTTGAGTAATGAAGCTTTAGCGTGACAGGATCCTATACAGAAATAAGGAAACACTAACCAAAACACTCTAATATTTCTAAAAGAGATTGATCAACTGCTTGTTAAATGCTCGTAAAAAACAAGAAATGTAAGCAATTAATTTAACCAAAGATTCCTTAGGACTGTAGTAGTGCTAATAGTGATGGCATATTTCGTTTCCAGATGCAATACGGGTATGTGGTGGGACAGCAATGATGGCATATGATCAAAAATTGCAATCTCATTACGGCGTGGATCTAAATACTAGAAAAATATACGAAATGAGATGCCACATAGGCAAGATGGAGACTAGGCTAAGATCGGGGCTAGAAAAAACACGATAAAATTGAGTAAGGAAAGAACGTGTGAATGGTATTCTTAAAGAGTTTCCCATTACGGAAAAAAAACAAAAGAACTACTACCGTACCTACCGTAGTAGTATGGGCACATATGCTGACACGTACGTGGGTTAAAACTAGATACTAGGTATGAGTGGCTGGTTGAAGAGGGAGAGATCAGCTCACGAAGATGTACCATTATGTGTGAAATGAAAAATATAGGATATTAATCTTAAGAAATTATACAAAATACAACTCTTTAGAGTGTGAAAATTCAATCTAGATATTTTATTATATGTAATTAGAAATAATTCAAGATGAACTTGGGTCTAGGCTTTAAGTGTAAATAATTCTTCGTACTTCTGTAGCATCCACTTCATAATTATAGATTTCCAGGAAAAAGTACGTTTGGAAGTATTGAAGGTTTGTCAATGTTTCCATGGCAAAGCAAAACATTTGGAAAGACTTGAAATCCAGCAAAGTACGGTCGCTGCACTATTTAATTCAAAGAGCTTGAATTTTTAATAACTTTTCCCACCCCTTAGAAGCCGGGTGAGATAAAAAGAGATAAAGTCAGGATGCCGGGGACGGGGCCGGAGCCGGAGAAGGGAGTAAACGGGGAGTATAAAAGGCTTCACGGGAATCCTGCCGGACTCCTAAAACGATATATTGCCACGAAAGCCTTGGGGTCAAATAGGATGAACAGTTGAACAAGGAACAGAGCGAGGAAGAACAGTCTCAATAATTAATCTTTTTTGTGATTTAGCACATATAGTGGGTGGTGCAAAAAGTAATCTAACGCTTTCAGCTCTCGATAATTATTTAAAAAAATTAAAGGAAGGAAGGATATTACCAACTTTCAGACAGTAATTTTTTTCATCACGATAATGATGCTGATAATATGCTTTTTCACTTCGACAATAATTCTAATAGTGATATTTTGCTACGTTTAACATATATAAGTTTTAAAAATCACTCACAACCCGAATAATCTTTAATAAAAAAATTGTCAAAATCATGATTTTTTATAATTATCATGATTTTGTTGTAAGAAACATCATGTCTTAGACTCTGTTACCGTTAACATGTGTTAAATGACATTTATTCTAGGTCTGCTCCTAGGCTCAATTACCATTTCTAACCTTGTAGAGGAACCTTACTAATTTTTCGATGTCTAGGAAATTTATAAAATATGAGCACTTGAGAAACTTTTTGAACCTCGTGCAGAAACATAACTTTGATTTTATAAGTAATCCAGATTTTAGAGTTAGTCTTCGCCTACTACAGTACAGTAGAATATACGAGAAAATCGATAAATTCCTTCAGATTCAGTTTTCTTAATACTTCCACCTAATATATATCATTTACGTAATGCATCACAGATTTGCAATACACAGAAAAAAAATAACAGTTACGAACAATGCGATGAAATTCATTGAGTAAACTAGATAAAGAACGTGATTGTTAGTCTTTTTCAAGAAATCAATGTTATTGCCAGTTTAGCGGGTGCGATTGCCCTGGTAATACAAATGATGAGAGTAGACGTAATTTCCAATATCTTTTATTCTTCAAATACACGATATAGAAATAACAGTGTATAGTGGTGGTGAACGTGTCGCGACGGAAGATACGAGCTCGAGGGGAACGGTTCGCGAATAGACGTAGTTCGAATCAGACGGTCGAGCGGGAGAGTGACAGTTTGCCTCTGGTAGGAATTTGATGATCTAACTCTAGCATATTGCGTTACGAAACTCTTTATATAGGCGAGAGTGAAGACTCTACTAGAATGGATTATAGCGGTGACAATATTGTATTCTTTGAGGTAGGTGAACTACCTCTAAAATCTTCCCAAAGTTTTGCCGTTCTGAGTGATGCGCTTGGAAGATTCTAGATGCATGAAACTACCTCACGAATGTTATTGTCAATTGTGTTAGCAACACTACACCAGCAACGGTCTCGGTTTCGTGGTCGAGTGGTTAAAGGCGCTTGACTAAAGCGTTGGAGGAACGCTGGAGGTCGCGAGTTCGAATCCCACTGGAGTGAAAAAAAAATGTATTTAAAAATGCTTTTTTCTATTCAAGTTTTTAATATATGTAAAAAAATATATTTGAAAAATCGAATACAGCGAAAAAAATGCATTTAAAAAATATATATTCACTCTGGACTGGAAAAGAGTGGTAGATGTTTTATCACCCTGGAGCAATACCACCGTTCAGTATTGTAAGCCACGTGAAATGGATTTATCCATATTTCGTGACTAGAAC
>JAPMAF010001081.1:0-10188 GCA_026537445.1 Silvatares holzenthali
GTCCGAATGTGCGACGGCTTCGCTGTCTGATCGACAGGTCGCGAAGTTGATGACTACATAATAAGTACATGTCAAGTGTTGTGTTGTATTGTAAATAGTCATGTCATATTATATATCGTACTACACTACTACACATTATATTATATTATATTACACATAATACTCTAACAAGGTAATCTATAGTAGATCAAAAATCATTTTAGTTTATTTATATTCTCTATGGCAAATAAATGAATTATTGATAATATTATAAATATATTCCTGTAAATGCCAGAGTAGTGTAGTGGTAAGGAACACGGGCAGGCTGGTACGCGCGGCTGTGTGTTGGGAGGACACATTCGAGTTGTGGCTAAAAACAATGGATCGATGATATAACTTTTATTTTTTATTTTTTACAATTTTAATATTATTCCTTTTCATATACTCATTCTCATGCTCTATACCATTCTATGCTAATTTTTCATTGGTTAAAACATATCTCAATCATTTTCAAAAGTATCTCCAGTCACATTTAGTCTTGTATAGTTAGAACTGTCTCAAATCTCATTACTTTCCGTAGGGAATAAAAAAAAGTCACTTAAGACAAGGTCTGATGAATAGGGGGGATGTTCCAGCACAATGATCCTATGCTTGGCCGAAAACATCTTGATAGGCTGCAGTACAGGCTGGGGAGTCGTTCTTATGAAGGATTCATGTTTATTCCTATTCACGGAGGGGAGTTAGAACCTCAAGTTTCATAAACTGATTGATGCAGTTGAATTAGTGGCATGAATCTTAATTCTCTTAAGAGGAAATATTATGTGACTTGGCCGTGCACCGATTGACCTCGTTTGTCTGTAGATCAATCAGCCCGGTACCTTTTAGCTACAGCTCGTATGTTACTTCAGTTGTTATGTATAATAGTGAAACATGTTATATATCAGGTTTGCGTGCATATTGTTTCGTTTAATTATTGATCTGTGATGTTTTTTGTGCATTTTGGAATTTTTTATTTTTATACTTTTGATTGTGTTGTCATTATGCTGGCTCCTGCATTCATCATTATTATAATTGATTGAGCATTTATTGCTTCAAAATAATGAAAGGTTGTTTTCAGTGTAATGACAATTATGTGCGCAATTATATTTTTAATTCTGTACATGTACATCTATATTATCGTGTCATATTATTTCTATACAGATACAGTTTACTATGCGGGGGCATCCTCTTAAATAATGACTAATTAAACTAATGTTAGTAAATTGTGATTGTGCTGCCAGTCAATATTACAATCTGCAGAGTTGCGATGAAGCAATATCTTCATCTCTTCATAAGTCACATTCACACTCTTAAGGCCTCCTTTGACTTCTTGCGATTTCTTAAACCTAGTTATAGTAATAGTTCTGACTACCTGTAATTTGTTTCTTCAACCCCTAGCTATGGTGGTGGCCTATCACTGGTGACATCCAAATAGATTTGGGGCAAATAATTTGTTCATTGGGGTTTTTTGAGAGTATTAGACAAGCATTGCCATGCTTGTCTAATACTCTCTCATTAATTATCTATACCTTTTGAATTATATCTTAAGTTTTGAGAAGCAGTGGGCTAGAATGTCAGATAAATGAGAAACTAAAGACTAGATAATGTTTTCCAAGAATTCGGTTCTGCATTTAATCATCAATATCTTAAGCACTACAACCTGGCGTGGGTCTCAGCTGCTTCCAAAAAACGGCAATAGCTACTCCTATCCTTGTCAGGGTGGGAGATTGTTTGAAGCTCCTTTAAGGCTTCGTAACTGTCTTTGTTTTGGCTCCACGCTCAAGCATCTACCCTTGTAGAGTAGCTGGAGTTTTTCTATTGGGGTTCTCCTTCTCTTGGCTGGTGGTCTTTGGTTTTGTGGCTCTGGAGATCCGCCGTTCACGCTATTCGACATAACCGATGATTATATCACCTGGAGCTGAATATATGTAGTGTCTGAAGACGACTTTAGGATGCTAGAGAATGGGATTTGCTTGTAGTATTGCTGTATACAGGGATATGCAGAGGCGCACTACATAGTACTATATATTTTCCATAGGCTATATATTTTCCAGTAAAGTGTGCTCCATTATGGCCCTGACCAGCTGCTCGAGCCCTGTTTCTGCATCTGTCCACTTCAAGGTATAGAAATACAACTTTATGCAAAACTTTTAATATCTGTTGAAAATAATGGTTTGCGGTTTTGTATTTTGTATCTAGACAATCGTTTTCATTATTATGTCGTATGTACAAGTATTATATTATATATGGTTATATATATTAAACAAATGTAGCTTGTAACGTTATTCCTAATATGCTTTTAGTATTGTTTCCACTGCACTCGTTACGCCTTACTCCCTCTCTCTATGATATGATGCAACACGGTCACAGTTTCAGATACAGTTCTGGTCTGGTCTGATCTGGTCTTGTCTGGTCTGGTCTGGTCTGGTCATATTCTATAGAGCTGTGGTGTGCTGTGCATTACAAGATTATTATTGGTGAGTTCACGAAAGACGGTGGATCCATTATAAGAGTGACTGTGGGTAATAAGGTTTATGTCGCCATGCATTACACAATCAGAAATAAATAAAATACTCTCGATGGAATCATAGCTGGCGCTACATACGTAACGGTGTCTCGATAACTACTTTTCTATATGGCAGCAAAATGTGGACTTGGTCGAAGAGGAACATAAGCGAAATAAATACAGCAGATATGAGATTATTGAGAAGAATATATGGAAAGAACTCGAACGGTAGGATAGGTAATGAAAAAGATGTCAATTGATAGTAACAATCGTAATGAGAATGAAAGTTGGGTATTTAAGATGGTTTGGACATATCGAGTGAATGGCGAATGAAAGAATAATAAAAAAATTAAAGATTAATGCGAGGAAGGCTTAGACTAAACTGAACTTTTAACTAAAGTAACATTAAGAGTTTCGACAACTGTCGTGCATGTATGATGAGTTGCGTGAATGTTGAGAAAGCAAGAAATGTATCAGAATAGAAGCAAGTGGAGCTGCATTCCCTCTGCCTACCCTGCCAGGAAATGTATTACAATAGTACTATAGTATGACATTGTACATAGCAACTAGCATAGTTGCCATGCCATAGTTAGGACTGCAGCTGCCAGTGCTACGGCCACTATGGCCACTACGGCCACTACGACCGCAGGAGACATCCGCAGGGAGCGCGCGCAGTGCTAATGATGACGATGCTAATAATCATGTGAATTGTGACTGTTTAATTAATGTAATTATAATATGATATAATATAATATAAATGTGAATATAACGTAACATACACAGCTAACAATGTATTGTAATGTACTGTAGATGTTATACTGACAGATTTAATGTAAGCAAAGCACCCAAGCACCCGTCTCTTCCTTAGTGTTATTATAGATCTTATTATAAATTATATTGTATCGAATACGGTGTTAGTTTAAGAAGTTGCACAGCGAATCTACGGATTATGTCACTTTATACGAGATGAGTAGGAGGGAGACGGAGAGAAAGAGAGAGAGAGATGAGGAGTATATAAATATTAGTTATATATTTATCTTTAATAATATAATATTTTATAATAGTTAGTTAACTCTTAAAGCCAAATATAAAATGGACTTCACTCTTGTAAGGTTTGAGTATTTGTAACCATATCTTATTATTATATTATATTATACACACACACACATACACGGGACATATCCTATCCTCAATAATACATCTTCAAATGTACTATTCATTTATTACCTCAACATTACGTTATATAGTGATATAATCTCTATTCATTCTTAAAATGATGATCGATCAGTCAGCATTTTATCTTTTATGCATTGAAAATCTTGTAAATAAAGGCTTGCGATTTATGAGTGAAAGCTTATTGCCTAAAAGCAACCTCTTCCAGTGATCCTCTTTTCGCTTTTGGGCTCTAACCATCGCAGGCTGCTAATCCATATCACAATTTCTGTACCACGTGAATATGCTAGAGTCAGAGTGAAAAAATGTATCATTGTTGAAATAAGGGCCAATTTATGTGGAAAGTAACCAAATATTGCCAATACAGAATGGAGCCTTTCATTCAATTATTTACTGCAATTTTTGAATAAATATGCCATGATCAATATCATGAAATAACACATTGTTATTCTATACCGTTTAGATTTCATTTTTATTTGAATATATACAACACTTATTTTATAACCCTGTAGTTACTGTACAGTACAATAATGAAAGTTGTTTTATCACAAAATTAATTAGAATTTGACCAACTCACAAGCAGTGCCGAGTTAGCTACAGTTACACATATGAGTTGTGCCTAAAAAACTAATTGAATGCTATAAACACTTTTATTTTTTGTACTTTACAATTTTAACATTCCTTTGTCGTATTCACCTCCATTATCTCTACATCGATCTGTGCGAATTTTCTGTCCGTTAAAACAATGTTACAAGTTATTTTCAGAGAGCATGTTCATGGTTTATCTGCCTTAATTTTCTCAAATTTCGTTCCTTCAAGTACTGATTTTACGTTGGGGAACAGAAGAAAGTCTCATGTAAGGTCTGGCGAATAAGGTGGATGTTTAAATACAGAAGCAAATAATGTTTTGACAAAAAATAAATGTGGGCCAGGGAATTGTCCCGATGAAGTCTGTAATTCGGGACATTTTCTTCTTATCTGTTCACGGAGAGGAGCGATGACTTTGAGGTAACATTGCCGATTCGCAGACTTTCAGGTACTTGAGTATTTCATTTTTTTCCGCTAAACGAACTAAGCCCACGGCTCAACTAAAGGGTCCACAGTAGAATCAGTGGCAAGAATAGAGAGAGGGGAAGTCCAACTGACCTCGATGCAGATGCGATTTGTCTGTAGATAAAACACTTAGTTTTTAGCCACATCTGGTATGACATAAATTGTTGCAGGAATAGACTAACAGGCCGAATGGTACAGGATATGATACGAATATATGTTTCCTATATTTGATATGGACAGTTAGCTATTTATGAACAATGAATTGATATTCGTATGTATGTTTTATAATAAAATTGTAGCTTTAGTTATATAATATGATATAAGAAGCAACCGGACCAGTGCCCTGCTGCACTACTACTAGTGTACTGACGTACTGGCGTACCGGCAACTGCTTCTGTGTAACGTGTTATCATCTAGTATGAAGTGTAGATTTTTATATAAAATCCCTATTATTATATTATGAGTATGTATTGTATAATATTGCGAGGGAGCTATATTCCTTAGGGGTGTACCTCCACCGCAGGGAGGAGGGAGGATCTGTCTTTGTTGATTCTGAGCGTATTTAGCGGCGCCGAAGCTTGTCGAAGTGGGCCAAGGCGGTCCGAGGCCAGGCCGAGTGCATCCGGAGTGCTGTCTCTACGGGTACTGAATAAGCTCAGCGCTTCGTTGGGATGACACCATCCTATGTTATTAGAGAAGAGCGAAAGATAGTCGTGATTGTTATCATGTATCGTTCTTAGTAATAGAACGATTCTAACTGTGTTTCTTTTGCGAATCTATATACAATAGTATGACAGAGAGAGAAGCGTGGAATATTATCCATAAACATGTTACTCTCTGCCGTGGATGTTTACAAGCTGCCGCGCATAATTGTATCTGTTCGTGAGAGGCTGAATGAATGAATGGAGTCGCGAGATGCGAGATGCGAGATGCGGTGTGTGGACTGGGACATTGTCACTCTCACATTAGACTGCGTATGATTTGAATGTTTTATTTGTATATTTCCTTGTCGAATAATAAAATGAACAAATATTAAAGACAACACAGGGTGTTTTTCTATTTCTAATATTATATTACGTACACTTTTGATACTCGAATGAATTTAAGCAAGATGTTTTAGTTAAAGCGACATCGCTAGGATGCCTTCGCCGTGTTTGGTATGTTGCACCACCCTGTAGTTATCTGTCCCTTCGCTCGCCACCCGTACTGAAGCGTGTCCGGCCGCGACGGGACGCCGAAGTATCGAACGGACACGTGTTGTATGTTTAGATGAATACGTCATAGATATACGTACATTAAATGGGTAGGTAGAGAGGGTGTCTAGAAGTGTTGCGATGTACTGTGCCGCTGTTTGCCAATACTGTAAATAGCACTGACTAGCGAGTAAGTAGTATTGTATTTGTCGCTAATTTCATTTTGATATATTTATCATCTTATTGTACTGTATTGTATTCCTGTACCTTAAACTGACTCGCATTTAGCGTATTGTATTATAATACAACGTGACTCACAATGACTAGAAATCTCCCGACGCTGCGACCTGAGCCCGGCACCACTCGCACGTCAATCTCCCGTATCTGATCTCTTCGCTAAATTAATTTATTAATTCTTATGTTTAAATAATGGACTTGTGTAGTATTATATTGTATTATTTTTAATTAATCTTATTTATTTAGAATTTGTAAATGATATACATCAGCTGTCGTTGTTCTTCTGTATTTTCTATTCTATTCATAAATAAAAAAACTAAAATCTGTCCTTACATTAATTCATTCCAATATCTAAAAATAAATGCGTTATTATCTCTAAGGGTATATGAGGGCCCTCACTGCATCACAGTGGGAGTCGGGGACAGACCGGCGCGTGTCGAGTGCGTCGGACCTCTCCACCAGCACACAGGCTTGTCACCTTTTAGTATTGTTTAGTACATTGATACACCTGTTTGTACATTTCCATACATTATGGAAATGGAAATGTTAGTACTCATTTGCCCTTCAGCCGCATCTGGACTGTGGGCTCCCATGTGTGTCTCCCGTCCTTCCATCGTCCCTCCGTCCCTCCGCTTGCCGAGGAGCCTGCGGTGATTGGGAAATTCACAAATAGCAAAATATTAAATTAACATAATTATTACTCAAACTATAGAAGCGAAGTAACGCTAATTTCCTAAATGTACTGATGATGCAAATTATTTATTTGGCAATTGAGCATAGAACACATAGAGTACGCATCAAGGATGTCTCACTGATAAGTGAAGAAATATTTTAATAAACGAGTGGAAATTCATTATTTTTACATGATGAATCCCACATCACACTCGCTAGCAATGAAAAAAAAAACAGTTATTTAGTCAATAACATTTCAGGCTGTTTTTAATGCAATGCTTATAAATATTTACTATATTATTGAAGTGAAAATACGGCTTGATTTCATACAAATTTTGTGAAATCAAGCCGTATTTGCCAAATCTTTATTTCATTCAATGAATGGCAAGAATTGATATCATAAGCATCAAAGTGTGTAATGACACAGTACTAATTTATTATATTTCAGATGAAATTATTTCAATTACATGTTATTCACACATAAACCGTGGCGCTCAAACGCTCTTTCACAAAAATTATCATTCCTCGCTGAGGAATGTAAATAAAATCCACCACTTTCGAAGTGACCGGTCCATTGTTCTGGAGTATGTTACCATTTCCTACCATGATCCCACTGATGGATGCGTAAACGATTTCTGATACTTATATAGCAAGTTGAGTGTATCTTGGATTGGTCCACACACATTATTGAGCATTGAAATAGGTACCGTACTTTACAAATGCTAACTATTGTCACATCCATTCAAGCATTGTCATGGTGAATTTTGTCTTGAAATGGCGCCTATATAAATGTATTATAATCAAATAAAAATTAAAAAACTATTGTTGTATCGGTTAAAAATAGCATGCTTCAATAAATTATTCTCACTATAATACGATAACTCACTACTCTCAATAATCACTCGGTCCCTCTTGAAGCTCTCATAAAATATATTTTGATATACTTGGCCGTTTTAAGAGATATTGTGGGTTCAGCACTCACGCTATAATTCCAAATAAGTGGTTCCCACTGCTCTGTAATTGGTAGTTTTTTAAACTCGCATGACACATATGATGGGATGTTATGTTATTAAGAAACGTTCAAGTATTTCCCATTGATTAACAAATTGAATGATTAACAAAGAAGGATAGCTTACTAAGTAGGTACCTTGAGTATAGAATTATTGAGACTAGTGTTATATCAATATTCATTTTAACAATACAATATACGGTTATGATAGAATCATCTGCATAAAAGCCATTCTTTAGTGTTGTATGTTATGTGGATGACAAAGAAAATTATAAAATAATCATATCTTTCGCATTGCACATATATATACATCCAACTTTGGTTGGAATATACTCAAATATAATGTATGTACATAACAAGCCCTTTCAATTCCCTATATTGATTGTATTATGTGTTGTGAACAAAATAATTATAATTTAACTTAAAATTGTGAGTGCATTGTTACCAGTAGTAGCAGACTGCACAAAGTGGAATATTCTTAAGGTTAATAGCTCTCCGTCGGTTAAAACAGTGAAGCAGTAGACTTACTATCAGCAAACAGCAATTGGAGACGAGACGTTCATATAACGTAATGTGCTCGCGCTACCACTAGAGCTAGGTGGTGCACCACAGTTACTCTCATTACATTACATTAGTTTATGTTCACTGTTAAATGGTTCATTAATGTGATGCGTTCATTAACATGTTTTTCGGCATGATTCAAAATATACGCGCACAATATATCCTATATAAACTCGCCTCGTTCCAATGTCACATTTGCACACTGTCATATCATCATTTTAGTTTGTTGCGTCTCCTGTTATGTCCCATGATGTGTTGTCACTAATGTAGTAACATTATCGATCGCTTCGTTAAAACGTAACATCATTTAAGGATAACTACAGCAATGTCAATAAAATATTTAAGATGAATTATGTACATCGCCCTTGAGGTGATATTCCCACCAAAGTGGCGACTAACATATTATTTATTTTATCATATAAATACTATAGTTCTCGAGATGTCCATTATAAAGAGTGACACACGGAAACCGAATGATTTTGAAATGATCCGTTCTCAGTGATTTCCAACCAAAACTGACTTTATTTTTTGCAAAGTTAACAACATCTATCACTTGATTTATTTGGAGTCAGGCCATCTATTTGAATGAAGGATTTTGAGTCATCACCAGGAAACATTCATTACTTTGCCAGACATCTAGTGGCCACGCTTGATATATTTTAACGTCAGCGATGTACAAATGCTCCATAGTTACTGAAATGGTAAGCTATCCCGAAACGTTCGATTACTCTCCCTTCCCCCACCACTATTAACTGCCAAGTACTGTTAATTTCTAAAGCATCCGGTTCCTGCGCGTCACCTGTATTATATTATATATATGTACACATGTAACAACGCAAAACATACCTATATATACATGCACCAGTGCTACCACTCGCCACTTAATCCAATGTCAACAATTGCTATGCGAATATTCCTGAGACGCATCTAGATTTACAAACATTTTTATATCTACACGTACACTTCTGTTAATCATACCCACGCTTTGATCACAAACATCGACGTGTGGAGTACCGCACCACACGGCATTGTTTGTGATTAAAATGGTAATTTTATTCTCACATTAACCGTATCGGATGTCGCTCGATTTGAATTCTTTACATTCGTTCTGTGTGCGAATAACGCATGTGCAATCACTTTGTATTTGTGTACGAATACATTCTTTTGGATTCTACAGTTGTATGGGAATCTGGATGTACCGTTGTATTCACTTTTAGGCAAGAATAATGAAGTCCCACGTGTTCCTAACAGATTAAAAAGGATATGACAATAGCAATACTCGCTATTAGTTAGATCTTATTTCTTCTCACTGTGCGATCGTTTAGATTATGCACCTTTCAAAACGTCGCTCTAAAGTTACAAAAATAATGATGGTCGTTCATATTATGATCAGCTGTCGGAACTGTGGGTTGTCGTATAATATTTGTATCAAATAAGGAGTTGTGTGGTGTGGTGTGGTGTGCGTGTGCGTGTGTGTATGTGGCGGGTATCTGAAAGCGCATATGTCACTAATATGTGTAATATAACGTAAATATGATTAAATCAGTAATAGTGAAGTAATGAGACAGCAGTACCCACTCCTAGATGCCGCGTACACACAAGACGGCATTGGCATTATCTTCCCTTACGTTGTAAGATTGCGCTTCGGACATTTTTGAATTTTCCGCGTTTAAGAGTAGCGGTACATCGTGTTAAATAAGGAAGGAAATGTCAATTCATCTTGTTTCCTGTTTATATAAAATCGATTAAAGTATTATATAAAATGG
>JAPMAF010001082.1:0-11924 GCA_026537445.1 Silvatares holzenthali
GTAGGGTGGTACATCTTGTATCCTCTTAGCACAATATCACCGTTATATATTGTACATCACGTGATATTGATTTATTCGTGTTAAGTGTGTAGAAAGAAAAAAAAACAGGTTTTTTCTTCTCCATATTTAACATCATTTCCTTGTGTAACTGAACCGAATGTTATAGATATTCGTCCGTATTTTAAATAATTAATTAATAATCCTTCATACCATCATTGTTAATAATTTTTCATATGACCAAGAAAACAGACACATGCAGAATTTTGCAGCCGATCTTGCACTGTATAAGATCAAATGTAAAATACTAAATTTAATATTATTAAATGTGTAATTTATTTCGTATATTTAAATTGGAATTTTTACCTCGTTAATCGACTTTTTAATCTCTCTTCCGACTGCTACATAGCATTTACATGTGCAACTGTACAGTATGTTACAGATCCAGACGGAAGATGGTGTCATGGTATCTCACGTGTAGTATAAGATAAAAAATTAAAATGTTTTAAGTGCGATTTCTGTTAATTTAAAAGATACTTTTATTTGAGTCACACTGTTATTATAGCACCTCATGTGCTGGTACACCAATATGTTAATGTATTTGTGTGGCGCAAAACAATGTGCGTATTGACTGGCCAGAAATTTCCGACAAATCGTTGAGATTAGAATATTAATGAGTGATTTAACATTTGTATGCGTTACCTCAAATTAATATCCTATTGCTGCGTATATCCTCAATTGAAGGTGGAAGAGAAGCACTTAAAAACAGTAAAAAACACTAGACTCATAGTAACATTTGAATGATATGTCACTAAGAATAATACTGCTCTAAAACTCTATTACTGTCTGCCATTAGTTAAATTAGAGGTTTTTATAATTATCAATATCAGAAGTAAGTGATTAGATCGAAGAAATATCATAGTTAGGCAGACAGCTTTGATCCAATTCCATCTTTCATATTTTAATTTTTTTCTTCTTCAATATGAGATTATTGAAGAAGAAAAAAATTAAAATATGAAAGATGGAATTGGATCATTTTTTTAACATTTTTGACAGCGCTATACGTCAAATGTCAAATAAATCCTTAGTATCGATACGTCACTATTGTCTGATACTTATTCATAGTACCTAAAATTTATATTCGCTACTATCACATGGTATGCCATAGTCATTCTTTAAAATATTCGAAACTGGATAAAAGAGTGGGGTATGTACGTAATAATCTTTCTTTTGTAATCTTCATTCTCAGTGCGTAAAGTTAAAGTATTTTAACAGGGGGGGATTTAGAAAGATCCCAAAAATTACACAAGATAATGAAAAATATATCCTATAACCAAACAAAGGATGCCAGTGTCATATTCCTGAAGTAATATTTTTTTGACAAATGTGCGCACCGGAGATTTTATTTTGTAGAGAAAAAATATATAATACATCAGTGTTGTAAAATAGCCGAGGGATATATAAATGGGATAAAGGTTAATGTTAAGATCTCGGCGAGTGCATATTATTTATTTATTATATGTATAATATATTAAATGCTGTTTTCGTTAAAAAAAAAAACACCTCAAGAGCGCTGTACAGCATTAAACTTAAATATCTTACTAAATATTGCAGATTTTATATTAAAATTACAGTGACAAAATGTGATAGAACAAAATAAATAAATTATAATGTTATGTTGATTATGATGTATTTAATTCTTGATGGTTATCTTCTTATGAAGATCCGGAGTAATCCTTCTTCTCCTTGTCGGTGTAGTTGATGTCTTCAAAATAGGTGTCCAATATTGAAACCATAACAATATTGTTTTTTGAGATGGAATTATTATGCGTGTGCATTAATGCAGACGTGGGCATTTCATCCTCCGAGAGCACCGAAGTATCCGAGACATATGCATCATAGACGCATGTAATGTTGCCCAAATCCCATGCCTTTTGTTCCAAAAGATTGAATGAACACAGCTTGGCAGTTTGGCCAAATGTGACCATATTTCAGAAAAAGGTCTGTGCGGTATACCTGCCAGCTCGCTTACTCAGAGGCCTTTGTACACCAGTCACAACACAGAATGTATCTATTTATTATTATATAATACTGAATAACAAATTTTCGCAATAAATGGTATACTTTAATATTTACAATTACAGTTTTGGTAACAGTTCAATCGGTCTAAAATTCCGCACATTTTGTACTAATTTTATATGTACCTTAATAACTATTTCTATTTCTAAACGTTAAAAAGCTGGAGAAGAATGGAGCGGCGCTGCCATGCATCTAGCGCCGGCGCTTCCGCTCCTAAGACTATCCTAATATTATTTCTATTTCTACGATTCAAGCGTACATTACAACTTAGTGTAGAAACAGTACAAACTAATGATATCCCTCACATTCAGTGTTGTATATCTCTATTTTACAAAAAGGAAACATGAAAACAAATGACATGAATCGTTTTAAAATATTTAAAGTTTTACAAAATTCTGAAATACATGTTATATGTCAATACTACATTTGGTAGGACTGTAAATCATTTATTAATTGATTATTTTCATCTCCTTCATTTTTTTGTCACCCACTTCTAGCTATAGAATATATTTAAATCTCTCCAGTCTTTCGGTACTCTGCTATTATCTTTCCCTGCTGCATGTACAGTGCCATCCTACTTTCAAGATCTCCTCGCTCCGCATTCGAACACTCTCTTATGGATTATGGCATTCAGACTTCGTAGGATTAGATAAGCATCTGTTTTACCTCTGCACTACTGGGTAGAACATTACTTCACTCATTTACATTAACATACGAGTACTATAAATTGTGTACTAACACCTTTTTAGTGTTGATTTAAATAAACGTGTGCCGAGTTTTCGATCTTCTGTACTCTCTATTCTAGTTAAATCGTTTAATATCCACATAACTCGGGATATATTTACAGTTTATTAACACTTCTAAGGCCCCCTTAAATTGCGCCTTAAGTCCTAGAAGTCATTATCCGGTACTGCGCACAAAAAGTCCATACACGAATACAAACATACATTCTCATATATACCCTCTAAAATAGAACCATAAAAGCAAAAGCGTGTTTTGTAGACATGGTTCCCTCTTTATAGACTTGGAGCGTGGATACCTTTGTACCCTTCTACTGATTAGTACCAATCTCACGCTCAAACCATAGACAATATATACTTTATTTTCAGAATATAAAAATATCGAAAGGTTTCCTAGATTACGCCAGTATATATTGTACTATACCAGTAAATCATAAAATATAAAGCAAGGTTAGGCACCATATTGAGTAGTGAATAATACAAAGAGCAATTGCTTAGAGGAATATAATAATAAAGCTGAAATGTCAGAATTCCAACTTCATGTTCATTTGATAAGTAATCGCTTATATAAAAAACTTCACTGCCAAATGCTTTGTGAAGGAATCTTGAAATGTTTTATTTGAGAACATCCCGAGAAAACGTAATGAAATTGTTAGTGGCAAATAGTTTAAAATCCTTAGTACACTTTTTCGTAAGGTAAAATACTGTGCCATCCTTTAGGAAACTATCAAATTTTGAAATTAACTTTACTAGAGGTATTGACACAAAGAAACAAAACAAGACAATTTGACCGTTAAACTACTCAAAATAATAATTGCAAATAATACATTTGAAGTAGCCTAGTTTATAAATACGATAGTCGTGGGTGGATCTTGGATAACTCTAGGGATCTCTTCATCCTACACTCAAATCAAGTCTTATGATTTGTGTGATTTGCATTTTGTAGGTCTCGTGGTCGAGTGGTTAAAGGCGCTTGACCAAAGCGTTGGAAGAACGCTGGAGAACGCGGATTCGAATAAACCGCTGGAGTAAAAAAAAACGTAAATAAAATGCATTTTTCTATTCAGGTTTTAAATATATGTATAAAAATATATTTAAAGAATCAAAACAGCGAAAAAAAAATGCATTTTGAAATATATATTTATTGGATTAGAAAAGAGTGGTAGATCTTGTATCGCCCTGGAGCAATACCACCGTTCAGTATTGTAAGCCACGTGAAGATTTATCCATGTTTTCTGACTAGAACTGAATAATCAGGTTATCAATCTCTCCTCCGACTGTTACACAGCATTTACATGTGCAATTGTACAGTATGTTACAGACCCAGATGGATGGTGGTGTCGTGGTGTCTCATGTATAGTAAAAGATATAAAAAAATAAATGAAATTAATAAACTTTTCAAGAAATGCAAATTTGGATACACAGATTAAAGGTGTTTTGAATATTGGCTCCTGCCTAACATCCACCAGTCAGCGAACAGTGATTCAGTGCTGTCGATGTTTGTAATATTTCTTGTTGCACAACAAGAAGCGAACATTTGTTCAGCTATAACGTCAATGTATCAGTGTGGAAGTATTGGTGCATATCCTCGCAAGCGCAAGTACCATCAACTTTGCTTGGGTTTGAAAACGTATTATTTCCGAACGGATTCTGAGAGCTATATTGAAATACGCAGTGGTTATGCCGCTATCGAATGAGGCATAGCATGATATGACAAACACAATCGAATACGAAAACCGAAAAGAATTATCACGAAATTAATGTGCATATGGCAATTTTAGAAATTCTAACACGTTACTTGTAATGTCGCAAATTCGTCTAGATATTAAAAATAATATAAAATATGAATAATAAAAAAGGGTACTTTAAACACTCAGTAACTATAGAAATATGTCCACAAAAGATAATGAAAAGTTAATATGAATCCAGGACCAGATCTATGACCCTTCAGATTAAGGACAAAGCTTTAGACTAACCACCACATTTTCTTAAAAAACGTTACGAAGTATCGAGAAATCAAAGCATCTAAAATATGTATAATGATAAACACGTTGTTTCATTAATCACATAGAAAAAGTACATATTATACTTGTCGACAATAATGCCTCAACAATATAAAATAAGTTTAGAAGTTATCGTTGTCATTGAGTTTTATTATATAAAATTTGTGTTATATTTTATCACAAAAATAAAAAAAAAATAATATAAAAACATTGTGAAAAAATATTACAAAGGTGTATGATTAATACAATTATATTCAATTACGTCGTCTAAACTGCTATTTACTAATTAAACCAATATATTTTGGCCATATTCTGACCATAATTATGAATTCGGGATCATGGCATAATTAAATAAATAAATGGCGCCTAAGACGAAGAAATTAAATACAATTTTACTAAAAATGGAGAACCGCGGAGTGAACGAGGAAAAAATTGAATGTATGGTTAAATCACATCATTATCCAATAGCTCTGACTGCAGTAGCTGAAATTTAATAACATTGAAAAACTCGTAATGTCATACATAAAAAGAATCCCGAAATTCCTTCCGATGGTAAAGGACATCACATCCGTCGACAGGATATATTACACGTCATGAATAACCTCATTATTTTGTCGTTAGAGTGGACAGCTGTGTGTTTCTAGTGGTTATCACGCGCTGGGGATAAGTATACCCTTGTCCGAGCACGTATCCTTTCATGTAACTTTCAATCCGATTCCATATCAAAACACATTACCGGAGCAACTGTACCGTTTTCTTTACTAGGTTCATTTTCTTTTTTTAAATTTTCAACGTTTCTCGCTATCATTTTTTAGTATTTTTTTTTCTTAATATAGATTTTATAGACATCCAACAAGGGGAAGCTACCGTAAGCAACAGGAAACGAGAACTTTAATCGACTGGAGTGATTCTGGTGAATACTTACGGCGTTAGTTATCTTCTGTATCACAGTGTATAGAGTACTGAGCTGAAGATCTAAATGTATTTAAATAATTTTTTCAGTATATAGTAGTAGTATATAATTGAAAATGCCTATTTAAAATATACATATGTATATTTATAGTGAATTGATTTTATGTATCCATATAACTTAAAATAATGATTTATCTATATTTCATTTTTAGTTCTAAATAGTTGAGATTTCTTCTTTCTACTACTGCATAGTATTTACGTGTGCAACTACACAGAAGTATGATGGTACCTAATGCATAGTAAAATAATAAGCAAAAACGGAAAAGACTAATAATTAATTTTATCATCATAATTTAATCATACATAAATTTAAATCCTTCTATTGTTCATAATCAATTTGAGTCATGTTAATATTAAGAAATTCTATTTAAAATTATTTTTAAAGCCATCTGTGGTCATGACCAGTAGATGTTCGAAACAGGTTGGATTAATCAAATAATATTTAGTGGTCGTAGATAAAGAACATGAATAGAGTTTTATAAAAAATATAGATAACCAAAAATAACCGAAGTAAAGGTGTTAAAATTAAGAGTTAATATTATGGAAAGGGTAAGTTAATTATGGTTATGTTTAATAATGTTTAGCTGTAAATAAGCTTTAAGCTTTTAAAAGTAATATTCTGTTTAAAAGCGTTTCTTAAACATAATTCCAATAGTGTAAATACTCGCAACTCCAGAATTAGGAGCACTGAACCGGAAATTATATATCGGTAAACCATCCACGTGTTCGTCCAGCAGTATGGGCCGCACCCGATAAATACCTAGAAAGCAGAGGATATATCAAGGTGAAGAGTGCATGGAGAGTACCCACATCTTCCGCTACACTTAGCCAGAGCGACTAGCATTATTTCAAAATTCGTTTAATCGTATCAAATGCCTCGGGTCTCTTTTCTTTGGGTGTATTTTTATATTTATTTAATTAGTGGTAAATACTACAAAAGGAAGAGAGCTACGAAATGACCCTCTCGAAAATCAGAGAATTTCATTTAAAGACATGTTCGAATGTACTAAAGATTATCTAGGAATTCAGTCTGAAAAGGGAAATTTTGTAAGGAAACCTTCGTAAGGCACTTCGGTACAAACAAGCCAAATTAACCGAAAAACAACTTCTAAATGTTTGGTCCCTCAGGTGATAATCACCTATGCTGTAGTCGGAAATTTAACCATTTTCTTCAGTATATTTATCAAAGGCAAATAATCTTTCTGAAGGTTCGTGAACCGATTTCAAACAGATATAAAAAGGATAACAATATAATGTTGGTTCGCAGTTCGGTAAAATCATCTGCGGCGGTAGTCAATATTTCAAGCTGAGTCCCCCAAAGTAATTTATTGTGAGTAAACATACATTGTGCAATAAGTACAATACTTGTTTTGTGGTAGAATCTCAAACTCGGCGGGTTTCTTAAACATATTATACACAGTATTACGGCTGTGAGCACGAAGATTACAGCAGATACATAACAAGGCTGGTGTTATAAAGGCTCCTTTGCCACTACTGCTTCTGCAACATTACCATCGTGGGGCCTACACACTAAACATTAAACCATCCCCACTGACCTCTCGCGACTGTTCTCGCAACGCCTTATTTGCTTGCACAGTTTGTCGCGAATAATAGGCTACTTGCTAAACACATTTTTTATTAATTGAAAAAAAAGAAATATCCCATCACCATAAAATAATACTATATTTTACTTTTCCTCGGTTACTTTGTGGTTAGCTATTTTTAATAAAATACTATTTATTTTTTCGTCTTAACCACTCAATTTTTAACGTCATAATTTTTCAAAGGCATTCGTAAGCATGAGCAATATGTGGCCAAAATATATTAAATTTATACTGTATATGTTCAGCGGTTACTTTGTGGTAAGCGTTTCGGCACCTGTCTGGACGTAACAAAGTTATAGTAACGAACTTATACATAAAATATATTGAATTTATTGTATAAATAGTGATTAAGATAAAGAAAGTAAGCAAAATTTTATTAAATAAAATTACTAAATGAGCTGATCATATAACAATAACTGATTGCAATAATTACACTACAACATCTCAATCTCACACAACCGCAAGGATGCAAAAGTAGCGTTAGACCAATATCATGCAGAATGGATGGTGTTAACAATGATGCAACAGTGTTAGCAGATGCAGCGTAGATAGTATAAAATGAATTCCTAAATTCAGTAAAAAAATGGTGATGATGTTATCAACATTCACATTTTATTTTCCATTTATTTTAAAAATCCTATCAACATGCCACTTACGAGTTGGGGTTACCTTAAATACTTAACACATCTTAGCCTTGATAGCCAACTGATTTAAGTTGAAAAATATTTTACAAGAACAAATATCATGCATACGATAAATGCGTTCCATTACCAAAATGTAAAATTCAATGTTAAAACAACAGAAATGTTGTTTTAACATTGAATTACAGGAAAAGTTTCCTTCAATGAAGATTCACTATTTGACACGTTTTTTTCAAATTCTGATATAAATCATTGAAGTAGCCCATTTTCCATTCTTCGACAGTTCCCAAAGGGATTACAGTTCTTGATATATCTTTATACAACAGTTTCCAGAAATATGTATATTTGACAAAACACTATAAATATATTAGAAACATCACACAATCTCTGTGGCTGACACCCTTCCTACATAATCCATTTATTGAAGTTTCCAGAAAGGAGTAAACATGAACAGAAAACTCTGCGTTTCTTCAATTTCAAAGAATATTTTCGTATAATTTTATAAAATTAAATTATGTTAAAATAGAGTAAACACCTAGACGATCAAAGTCGGAGAATAGATGAATAAAATGTAGCGTTGGCAAAAATCTAATAAATTATTAAATAATTACTCAGAACTATGAATAAACAAAGAGAAATGACATGTATTGTAAATATCATTGATGAATTCCTTACAAGTTGTATATTTTAATTATGCTCCATGGATTAACAAAATGAATAAAAATAAGATTATTATTTGAACTGTCTTATACATCAGTGAAAAACATTTTCTTTAACGTTATTCTCAACGTAACGTTTTGCATAATATAGTAAGTTTATATAGTGCATTTCTAATATTATTCCAGTAGATGGTTTCTAAATAAAAATACTCTTATACTGTTAAAATTAAATTAATGTAAACGTTATTTTGCAAATATGTGTACGTAATTTTCTCCATAAAGATTTTATTTTAAATGTTAATATCGTAAGTTAAAGAAAATAAAATGGTAAATTAATAAATGTGCCTTCATCGGATATTGATTTTATGTTAGGAAAATTTTTCCCTTCGCAAGATTGGCTAGTACGGCATTCTACAAATCGGGTTGTTTTAAGAGGGTACGGGAGGAAGTTCGTACACATTTTAGATTTACCGTGGATATTTGCTGAGTTCGTTAAGATATTGTTGAAACAATCAGTCAATAAATAGCTTGAGCAACTCCACGCTACAGGGATCAAAGGGACAAAAGAAATTATCAAAAAGTTACATGGATCAGTGGAAAATGTTTTCGACAAGCGAGGACGATGCGAGAACATTTCAAACTTTATTATTATTACACTTTTGTTACCCTATTGATAAAAGTACAGGAGAATTTAATTTGATTTATTTTCCGCGCGATATTAAAACAACAAAAAAACAAATGGTTTTTCGATTCAGACATTTATTACATCGTAGTTGACATTAACGTAATCATCCTAGTTCAAACAATGCCTCGATTCAAATACAAATCAGTGTGTTTCAATTCGAATATAATGAAACTTATTGATTGTTGAAATGATAGAAATGTCTATTTATATTTAATTAGAACAAATGTTGTGGCTAACTCTGATACTACTTTTAAATCTGTATGTATGCCTCAAATATATTCATATTTAAAAATTAATTGATGCATTGTTATATCCATCCCTACCAGAGAGAAAATTACGTTATTAATGTGTTAAATAATAGTTATTTGAATTAAACTCGGACATGATATTTATCATATTCGAATACATTAAGTAGATACACAAAATTGTTCATTATGTAAATATTTTTTAATGCAAAATTTGCAGATTAAGTAATTTCTCCAGAATAATCTTGCTAATAGTGGATTTTGCAACAGACTATTTACAAACTTGTATTTATTTATTTATTGGATGATTTATATAGCGCTGTTTGGTGATTAAAAATCACCCCAAGAGCGCTTTATAAAATGAAGTGCGTTTCTGTTAAACTATTTAAACGTCTAATATATCTTGTACAATTTATATTATCTTTAAACAGAATAATTAATTACAAAAAATACTGCAGATTGACATGACAAATGTTTGTACAAGTATATAACATAGTTAAATATATATTACAAAATAGTTTATTGTATATTTGAAGAGAAACCAAGGAAGACAGAACACTACAGCTGCCAGACGCAATGTCGGCGCTCGCTCTGTCTGCCCTCATTTGAATTCCTCCGATTGATTCGTTTTGCACAAAATGTATTAATCATTTTAGTCTGCGACAAATACATAAATATTTCGTATAGAATCTAAAAATATGTAGAAATATTCTTATATTCTTATTATATATTTATATAAATTAAAATGCTGACTTTTTCTCATATTCTCGTTATACTGTTTGAGAGAATCGATCTGCCGCGGCCTGACGAGATTTGTAATAAATATAGACTTATACACATCAATACTTTGTATTATAAACAAAACATTATGGATTGACCAAAAAACTCAATGGGCGGTAATTTTCGGTAATGGTCCCGCAAATAGATATCGCTAAATATAATCGCATTTATATTATATTGCTTCGCTCAATCGAACAGTAGATATTACCGGCGTAATGAAAAGCAGACTGCAACATTGGATTTGTTTGTGTATACATTAGAGCGAGAATTAATATCATTGTGATTTATTATCAATATAAATCACTTCATTAACAAACTGAGCACTCTATCATTTTTATATAAAATCTGTATTTCAGAAAACGAGAGCTATCCGCGCTGTTTAACCGCCAAAAATATTAAAAACTGCGAAACCCAAGGCTATTAAAATAAAAATACAATTTCAATACAAAACAAAACTATTTCGACTACGCATATTTTTAACACAATAAAGGAAAATAAATGTTGTAATCAAAAACATTTTGTATTAATGAAATATATTTCACAACTATCTATTACACGCAAATAATTACACATATACTATTTCCAATAATTATTTAAGTTCTTTATATTGCTATAGAAAATAAAATACAGGACAACGAAATACGCAATATACATTTAAACTGTACATAACAAATTATAAAAATAAACAGAAAAAGCAACAATGTGAATAAAATAAATGAAAATAAACATGGAATATAGGAAGAAGTTTTAGAGCAAAACTATTTCTGTAGAGTTAATGAATTAAACATCGCATAATAAATAATGTGGCAATGTAACAACTAAGCTCTTCTTTAAGTAAAGATTAAGAAATTGAAAATGTTATCGGTTATACATTTTTCTTGGAGAAATGTTTACCACTTAATTGCAGGTAATGATGTTGACTTATTTGTTAAAACAGGAAACGATTCAAGGTTCAAGGCAATAGAGTCAACTTAGAAATGTTCATATAGAAAATATGGACAGATAGTGTTGCAGGAAGTGCATATGATTACGCGCTGCATAACACAATATTACAATATCAACCAGGTGTTTATGGCTTACGCCATAACCCTGTAACACTATAATACTCGTTGATCTGACCAAAATAATACATGTTATTAGATACTAATACATTTTTACAATGCGCATTCCAGAACCTCTAGCGTTCCCAGTGTACTAGTCTGCAGTCATAGTGGCTAACCGAGAATATCAAAAACCTGATTTACACGGTCTGAGCTAATGCACACAATACGTTACCATACAGCTTATTATATAATACAATCTGATCATAGCAGAGTTTCAAAATCATGTATCGCCTTTTGTTGTTCAAATCTGATTATAGGAAACTATCACAATGAGGTAATTGTAAAATGCAGATGAACAAAAATATATTCTCAAAACGCACAGCGAACAGTACTTGGCATTCCTGTTTCTCTAAAGGCAGTGCTCACCGGAACCCCGCCGGAGTGGAAAATAATAATTTGAAAATGCAATATATATA
>JAPMAF010001084.1:0-11921 GCA_026537445.1 Silvatares holzenthali
ATATTTATAGCTAATATCAAAGTGGGATATTTGTGGAAAAAACGATAATTATAAATAATGAATTTTTGCCGTATTTCCATCAGTACATTTAAGAAACAATTTATTATATATTTTACATATTAGAATCAATTCGGCTGATTGATTACTTTTGGTGATAGGCTTTCGCTTCTTAATGTGTAACCTGATAATACTAATATATACTTTTGACTACGCTGATCAAATTTAAGGTTTTTGGTACATTCTTCAATTATGATATAATTTTATATGTACTCTGCTAATAACAATAGGTAGTTATGAGATTTCCATAGGTTATATGTTATTATCTAAACTTTCAATTTAGGTGATATGTTAAAATCTAAACTTTCAAATACATTCTGTATATTTCCTATATCTTTTGGTATTTTGAACTGCAACAAATAAACAAATAAAGAGAAACTAAATCCATTTACGAGACTAGTCAGGAGGGTGTGGGGAATTACAAAGTCTCACAACGAATGGTTTCCAATAAGATGCGTGAAAAGTAAGACAGAGTGAGAGAGAAATTGAAAACCCAATTTATTAAAATTGTTATTAATTCTATATATTCATAATTACTGTCGATTAAATATTTTCATGTATGACTTTGAAATGAATTTAATCAAACTTTCTCAGAACTTCGCTCACAATGTAAGATGATGATATAATATGGCTTAGAAAGTGTTATCATTAAAGTGCGTAGAGCCATAATATTGCTAATCGGTATTCTTCGATGGCTCACTGCATTATAGCCGTGGAGGGCTTCCTTATCTCCCGGAGTTTGAAGCAAAAGGTTTTATTGGTACACGACAAATTAATGGGAAAATTACTCAAGCACCCTGTTTCCCTTTCGTTTTTACCCCGTGCCGGGGATGGAGCCCTCTCGCTCCCTCCGGGAAAGCCCCGTGAGATACTGTCGTTAAGATTGCAATAAAGCCTCGCCTTATGGGTACCTCCGCGGAGAATTACCGAATACCTACCTACGTGTAAACACGCGAGTGGAATAAATTCATGGCGTCTGCTTTTATTACTCCGGTGTTAAATTAAATTATAGAGAATCATTAGTACATTTCTACGGAGTGTTTTGGATAGGGATATCCCCTCAGAACCCTTAGCCGGTGGCCGTTTTGGTACAGTCGTAATTTGATTACATTGGAATTTGCTTAACTTCATTGAGTGGCTGAAGTGCCTTCGTTGAATGCATTCTTAAGTCGTTTCGCTGTATTCAGTGCTGATTAAATCAATTAAACGCAACAAAAGCATTCAGATTTTAATACAAAATTATTTTAAGACACTACGAAGTAAAATACAATACGGGAAAATAGCGATTCGTATAGTTATAGCAGACACCCTCGTGTGTAACAACTTTTTTAGTTTTGATAAACATAAAACATTAGACAAAAATGAATTATTCGGATTTGCTACTTAAACATTAAAAACGAAAAAATATATCACACATGTACATTTATGGTGTAAAATGAAATTGTATGTTCTGTATATCTAGAAAATAACATCTAAAAATAGTAAATTTACAATTCTAAGCTATCAATTTAACTGAGGTACATGTTACAATTTTCTAGCTATTTATATCTATTTATATTATATAAATATTTTACTGATAACATTTTATGGATGTAAAACCATATGTATTATAAAATAAGATTACTTCATAAGACGATAATTTAAATTCGAATATTGTATAACCTACTTTACACGATCCAATTTGATGGCACAATAAACAATAAGACCATTATTATTTTAGGTAAGATTGTAATATGTTATGTGTTTAATATCACAGGTAAAAGATATTATTTACTTATGCTCCTTATGACTTCAGAAATAATCATTAAATAAGATATTGGTAAAACATCAAATATGTTCGTTACGGCATGCACTTATTCGTTTAACTTATTAGAGCAATATTATACATAAAACGAATTACTATTCTGATGATTTTAAAATTTGCGTAAGACAAGAGAAATCTGGAGGATCGTTAATAAATTAAAATTTACACGATATAACACAAGGCCAAAACACTAAGTTGAATGTCTTGGGCAACTAAGTTATGAATTCAGAAGACTCGACTAAGTAAAGGTGGGGTAGGTAATGTGAGGCATGCTCCAAGTTTCGTAACTCACCCTCTGCGGAGGCATCCCTTGTGTTCTGGCCTGTCTCGCTTGCTTTGGGGAACAACCGCCGTGTTTCTCTTTGCGATGTGATGTCTTCAATCCCCGGAGCAGTCTAGAGAATGTTGTGGCTTTCTTCTTCGCAGTGCTCAGGCAGGTTTCTGAAACAGTATAGCTATTTATTCGCCGTGTTCTCGGTGTGAGGGTAATGTTACGAGGGCATAGAGTAGGCTAAAATCGAGAACAATCGGTTAATTCGTACATTTACGTCACGTAAACAAGCTTTCTGGCATGCTACGTAGTTTGATATGAAATAATACGATATTATGATGAGTTAATTTTACCATGTGCGTTTTTTTTCGTTTAAAAGTGTTTGCTTTTCTTAAAATAACATGTGTGTGCAGACAAATCGTATTATTTACAAACTTACACAATCACAAATTAAACGTTTTTATTTTGATGGTAAAAATGATATAAAAATATGATTATTTTTTTACAGGAAGTGGATACATATTTCTTGATCGTCCACATTTGTACATCTACTTAATAAAAAAAAACTCAATTGTACAAAATAATTTCCCTATTTCAATATTCGGAGAGGGCAGATATTTCTTCTTCAATCTGCGCGTTGGCATTATTAAAGCTGAATCACATAAACATTTAAATATCTTGCTTGGACTAGATGTTTCTATAATCTTAAATCTACATCATTCTTGACATCTTCCAGACACAAAATACTAACATAAAATATCTATTATAATATACACATTTTATAAATTCTTAATTAATAGATATAGTACGTGTTTAAGTTTTATTTTACTCTTTAGTCGGCAACTCTGTGGTTTCCGAATATTAATAAAATCCTTTTTTTTCGCCCAAACTACATATACTTGGAAATGTGTGTGGTTTGGACAAAGTAAAACTAAAAAATATATTTTTTATTGTATATATCAATGTTGGCCATATAATATTGAATAAAATATGAAATGATGGCGTATGAAATACAAGTCTTAATGGCTCTAATGCTAATTGAATCAAAGGTATTATATTCAGTATTCTGTTTGAAGAAATCTCATGAGATGATTCTTCTATCCCTTCCTTCCCCATACATTCGCATCACGTAATCTGACATTTCCTCAGTGGCACTATGAAGGAATTTATTCGGAAAAGAGGTTTATTTCGCCCGTGAGTCATGGAAAACGTAAGAAAAGCGGAGCACACCTATTTACTATGTATACCTATAGCATGTGAACTTTGTTCAGCACGCAGAGCGAGATGACGAAAAAACTACTTTAAATGATGGAAATTTCCAAAAAGAACGTCTTTATTATTTATTTCGTCCTGGTAGACACCCTCCTACGAGGACACACTTTATATGAATTTTCGTATATTGTATTATACAAGAATACTCTACATGAATTTTAATCATTATTTACGACCCGTAATACAAAAATCGCTAAAAAACAAAAAGTCGATTGTTGACATGCGAATCGAAGAATGCCATATTACAGGGAATCATTTATTATTTATTCACTACTATGCACAGAGCCAAACAAATAGTAACAGAATTTCAATAAATACATAATGAATAATACGTAACTAAAACATTAACTAAATTATTTAAAGGAAGGCACACATATTTTTATTCAGTAACTTTAATGATTTGGTGGGTGTTATCCAAGGTAGTCGGTAAATATTAATGTTTATAGTTAATTCATTAAGAAACCGAGGAACCTTTTCTTAAGGTAACTGATTAACTGCACTGGTTCTCATAGGCGGAATACATAATACGCATTGCAAAAAAAAAATACCTTTGATGGAAACGATTTCTAATGCAGAAGGCAATTATCTCAATAGTGAGACGCGAATGTTTATATACTATCTAATATTAAAAAATAAATTTAAAAAAATCATACAGCGACACGCTGTATGATGCTGATGTCGGTCTCGTGGTCGAGTAGATAAAGGCAATTGACTAAAGCGTTGGAGGAACGCTGGAGGTTGCGGGTTCGAATCCCGCCGGAGTGAAAAAAAAATGTATTTAAAAATGTATTATTCTATTCAGGTTTTAAATATATGTATAAAAATATATTTAAAAAAATTAAAAACAGCGAGAAAAAATGCATCTCAAAACATATATTCACTCTGGACTGAAAAAGAGTGATAGATCTTTTATCGTCCTGAAGCAAAACCACCGTTCAGTATTGTAAGTCACGTGAAATGGATTTATCTGTGTTTCGTGACTAAAACTGAATAACCTGGTTTTCTATCTCTCCTCCGACTGCTACACAGCATTTACATGTGCAATTGTACAGTATGTTACAAACCCAGACGAATGGTGGTGTCGTGGTGTCTCATGTGTAGTATAAGATAAAAAAAAACGCTTTTGTTCAGATAAAGACTATCTCATATAGCGCAGAGATTTCCTATTTGTTTTTTGTATTGCTGTAATAATTTCCTATGTGATATTAGTGAGTTATTTAATAAAACAGGAATGACTGCGATTTTCACCAATGATACGTTGTTACTTATATATTTATTTTGCTGGAAAATAAAATAAAAATTTTTACACGTTTTCATTTTAAAATTACTAGCAGATTATTTTCGAAAATAAGATACGGTTATGAACAAATGAATAAAATATAAATCAAGTCTTGGGATACAAACTTATCGTTTGAATTGATATGTTAAAATATGGTACACATATATAATACTTGCTTAACACATCTATCTATCGTACTAAAGAAATATTCGTACTCTGCAGAATTTCTTAAGTTTCGTATTTAAATATATCATTCTTACAGGGAACATGTTGACAAAATAAAAAAGATTATTGTATGTCGACAATTTACTTTTACTACGCATCCTCACAGAATCAATATTAGTTTACAAACTGACCAACTACTATAAAAAAAAAAGTATAAATCCTAAGTGATGTTGTGTTTAGTGTTAATTTAATTTGTAACTTTTTAATTAATAATTTAACATATACCTTGCTCATTTAATAATATATTACAAATGAAGTAAAAATATAAAATAGGGTATTTAGAGATAATTGTGATTTGTAAAAAAAATATTCACGTTTTTTAAAAATTCCCAACTAACCACCCAAACATGATGAATATTATCAAAAATATGTGATTTTGAAAAGTAACATTAAAATAATATTTTATTAGCAAAAATTGAAGAGTAAAAAGAATAAAACCCTGTTGAAGTGAATGAATGAAATTGATAAGACGGTATATTTATAGTGAAGTTTCATTCAGCAATTGATCGAAACTGACTGAAGGTAACGATTATGTACTATACAGTGCGATACTTCTTAATTCATCCACGTGCGTGGCGTACACATGAGACCAGTACTCCATTGCTTTTATTTCGGCGAAAGGCACAGAAAGCTCTTTTTGCAAGGTAAAAGTACTAAAAACCTAAATAAATAAACATCTCTCCCCTCCGCCAATTTCTACAGCTTACTTAAGTAATGAATTATTCGTCCCTTCGTGTCCCCGTTATGCTAAGGTCCCATTTCTCAATTGCTAATCCCTTTTTTCTTTAAGCGGAATCATAACCGCTCTCGCGTTTATTTTTTTATGTAATATTTATACGACCCTCGCTTACACATGAGTCCTAGCCGGGACCCGCCGTATGAAAAAAGCTTTCGTTAGACCCTCCGGGAACTGCGTACTCTTTGTATTATTCAGGATCTATGTGTGTTAGCCGTATCCTTGAATCCTTCCACGCGAGTATATGGCCGGCCTACTGTGCTCTGCTCTTATGGACTCTACGCAGCCGTAGCATATTGTCTGCGTCACACTGTTCATATTATATGAGTACTATGCATCTCTTAATAATGGATGGATTTATATTAAACACAAAGAGATCATATAATATTCATCAAAGTGAAACTTCATGGTGGAATTTGTCTCCATTATTGATATCAGTATTAGAGTCACGTCATTACATAATTCTTGCATTAGTTTTGAACGAAAATTTATGTCACTTTTCAAAAATCATTATCAATTATGGTGATAAATTTATTGCATATCTTTTATTTAGTATAAATAGATTCTAATGACTGTCGATTTGGTGAATTAGTAAAACTTCACGTAGAACAATTGAAACATAAAAGTGCTATACTACATATAAGATAGCCAAATAAGAAATATTGTAGTAGATCAAAAGTAACCGACGGCGTAGAAAGAGTGACAAAGTTGAAGTGGTCATAGGCGGAGTATGTTTCTAAGTTTAGCAGCCAAGAATAGGCGGCGAGGATAGTGGAGTGGAGACCTTGTGTGGACAAGAGAAGTGCAGAGAGGCCTCCTACGCGATGGTCGAACGACAAAAATAGAATTACTTGCGACTGGCTGAGGAAAGCTAAGGATAGAGATACCTGGGAAAATATAGGAGAAGCTTTAGTTCTACAGTGGACAAAAATAGTTGTATATTTAAGTATTTTTTTTTTCATATAATTATAATTTATCAAAAACATATCTTTAAAATATAATTGAACACTAGCCATCTATTTTGTTTCAGTGGATAGTGCATTTTTTTCAGACGCTTACCAATCCAAGAAGCTAAAAGGGTAAACGAAATGTCATTGAATGAAATAATGATACAAACACTGCTAACGTAAGGAACATGTAAGCGAAGTTATATGTTAAAGGTAAAAAAGGTCGGGCCTTAGTCGATTATATAGAAATTATTATTATTTTGACAATTTTCTAACTGCACCAAAGATGGATAATTATTAACTGATTTTGTACGAGTATATTTTAGTCTAGCACTGTACAAGAGCAAGGGTATATCTTCTAACAAATCTCCCTTCCGTATGTGTGTACTAATAAGTTAGCTGGTTTACATGTCTACTTTTTGCAATCTTACATATATCAGTCTAAAGTAAATTACGTTGGACACAGTTTTCTGGCGAAAATTAGTGCACAACAGTGATATAAATATTTGAACTATGAACCACGTGTAACATGTAATAAATAATACGTCCTTACAAGAACATTCCTAAAATAATGGTATTAAATATTTAATACCATTTACAAGAAAACAGACAAAGTGGGTAAGCTGTGTGGGTTTTAAAATAGGCTGCAAGATATGCATATAAAATAATACGCATAAGAAGTTTGCACGAATAATAAAGGTATAGGAATAATAATACGGTTTATTTTATTATATTACAGGTGCGATGGGGTTGTTTAGGACACGCTCACATTACCTAAGGAATAAAGCTCCTTTGAGATGCGCTACTGTGTACATTGTACTTGCCAGTCTTTGTGAATACGTGTAAAAAAGGAGGAACAGGAAAAAAATATAAGATAGACGCCGGCAGAGGTGTGATGTTTTTATGTTCCCTTTTTATGATAGCTATAAGTCCCATTACATACATGTTTATTACGCTTTTTCGGTGGATGAGCGTACCTTATAACCCGTATTATCTCACCCCAACCCCGTAGTGAAAGGAACGCAACTGCTTCGGAGATAAAGAAAAATGTTTTCCGTTTAATTTCCATCAACCGAATTCTGAAGATAAAGATAATATCAGACGCCGCAAACCCCGAATACGAACAGAACAATTATTTCAAAACTGACAAACAAATGTAGATATCCCCGCAAGAGGGAACAAATTGAGACAGTATGAACGTTATATTCCAAATTAGTACTAGGTAAGTAGAAACGTACATAATGGTTCAAATGATAGTAACTGAAGACTGAACTGAAATACAGTATACTCGTATATATTATTATCAATATGTAATTTTTGGTGTTAACGATTTAACGAAACATTTGTTCTTATTTTAGTATGCGAACAAACAAAAAATGAAACGATTCCACGAAAATTCAAACGATGTTTAATCATCCAAATAAAGATAGATCATGTGATTCAAAGGCTTGTTTGATTGAAGTGAAATGGGTTATGTAGCCCGAATACCAAATGAAACGTAGATGAATAAGGAGGGTGTTAGAGTGAAGACGAAAAAAGAGACAGGAATGCCTAACAACAAGATGGATAGGCAACACTAATGTTGCCTAAATTTAAACTTCTAAAAGTTTTGCCGGAGCTCAATGGAAAGGCAAGTGTAGTTTTCGGTGAAGTAGATATGTCGTGCAATGGATGGAGATGGGCAGAAAATTATCATGACGTGAATGCCACTGAAATCCCAAGACTTTTAGAAAGATCCGATCATGAGCTAATTAAAAAATAAAACAAATTCTAGGAATACAGCAAGAAAACCACCTGTATGGAATGAGTTGCCCGAACAGTTCAGAGAGGTCCTATCGTATTCCAATTTAAAGAGAATACTTAAAGGTTTACTCTTGGATGCTGGAACCCTTTTGTGATCTCCCTCAACAGATTCGGAGATTCGCTGGGTTCAGCATTTTCGATTCGGACCTGCCAAATATAAACTATTTTCGACTGTAGAACGTACTGTTCGTTTAATAAATAATCCAGCTCTCACAGAGAGACTTCAGCCGATAAAGCAGTTATGTATTTGTTCTACGTATATTTTGGGAATAACTAGCGCCACTGATTCCACTGAGTCCAACCGATTGGTAGAAGTTATAGTTCAAATGGTGATAGTGTCAAAAAAGAGTGCACGAGAACAAATAGATTCTACAAATTATCTAAGACGGCCCAGCTATTTTTCCTTTCACCTTGTTTATAAACGTACTTTACTTTTTTCCTTCAAAGCGCAGAAGTTAATATAGCAACGGACCGATATTTAAACATACACCGATTTTTTGGGCCAAATCAATGACTTGGTATACTAGAAAGAAAATATCGAAGTCACGAAGTCGCAATTAAGGTACCGAATGAGGCTTTACTATCGCAAAAACCAGAGAGGTAATGAACGAACCAAATGTTGAATAATAAGCTCCTTTATGTCTATTGTTGTAATAAAGTACAAGTGTCTACATGATTTAAGCGGTCGTAAGTCAAATAAAATGACTCCTATGGTACAGGCTCCATTTAAAAATATCACCTTCAAAACTATTTGAGGAGAAATAAAAGACAACATAGAAATACGACCTCTATTATTTTATTCGTATCATACCGCCAGTAAAGCGCTTAAGAACTTAGAGCGCTGGTGATAAAATTGCAATTAATTTTTCATCCTCTATTTAATATATTATTATTCGGGAAATTTTAAAATTTAAATTGCGGAGATCGTAGAATGTCTGTATTTGTATGATCTGATACTAGTTTCACAAGTTATATATTGGTCTAGTTTATGAAACAACACTATTTAATAGGATTTGCTATATATGTGAGACCAAGGTGGATTTACATCATTAGACGATGACGTGTGAACGAAATGAGGTTTCAGTGAACTTATGTTAGAATTCTCTGCAATGAGATAACTAATATGCAGAAGTTATATTTAAATGACGATAGTGGAAAAAAATAACTTTAATTATTAATTTAAGAATGAAGATTGACTCGAATTACGACTTTTATATAAACTGTATTTTTAAGCGTAATCAGTTGATACTATCAGCAATGAGCTATAGTTGCGAGATATGTTTTTTTTTTATATGGAATTAAAGACAGATAGGATATATGTATGTTGGATTTTATCAGTGATTACTTTGTGGTAATTTATATAAAAAACAAAAGTTTTTATATCTTTACTCAATTCCACTTATTTATTTAGAGTGTTTTCGCGGTCCATTATCAGAAAGAGGGAACCAATGGAGTATAGACCTACATTATTCTACAATGGATGAATGAAAAGATTTAGAAAACACCCAAAACATGAAATGACGACCGGATGTGGAAGCAAATATAGAAAACTTTCATCCAGCAGTGAATCGAAAATAGTAATATAGATGCAAACAATGACATTTTTTTTTATCTTTTACTACACATGAGACACCATGACACCACCATCCATCTGGATCTGTAACATTCTGTACCATTGCACATGTAAATGTTGTGTAGCAGTCGGAGAAGAAATTGAAAACCTGGTTATCTAGTTCTAGTCACGAAACATGGATATATCTATTTCACGTGGCTTACAATACCGAACGGAGGTATTGCTCCAGGGCGATACAAGATCTGCCACTCTTTTCCATTTCAGAGTGAACATACTAGTATATTTTTAAATGCATTTTTTGTTGTTTTTGATTTTTTTTCAAACATATTTTTACACATATATTTTTAAAATCTTAATAGAAAAATGCACTTTTGCAAAAACGTTTTTTTTTTATTTTCACTCTGGCGGGATTCGAACCCGCGTCCAAGTGTCTTTTAACCACTCGACCACGAGGTCGACTAATATTTTATTTTTGTAAAACAGCTATTTTATTTTTATTACACAGCTTTCGTGTACATTGCATACACGAATGCAGTAATGCTAGCCTTATTCACATCGAAGTCAGGCTGACGTCTTTAACTTGTGAATCTTTGTTCGTGAAAGCCTATGAAATTACTGAATCGGTACATGAAATGTATTCCTTTTTAAGCACAGTAAATAAATATATAAATGATTTTGTTGGTGCTGTGGTTGTTATAAACAAAACCCGTTACGATATCGGGTTTGATAAATTGATCATGTGTAATATGGTATTGAGTAACAAATTGAATCGGGTGTAAGCCAATTTACCACATGGGGGCGATCGTCCAAGATGGCGCCAAGGAACATAATTTCGTATGAAATAATACTCAATCAGAATTTGATGGGCGGAAATGAAAAATATCACTATAAAAATGGCGATGAGATCACGTGATGTGTCTGGATTTCCGTGGACTGAAATAATAATGGACGAGGGACCGAAGTATCATCGTTTGTGTGAAAAATCTGACGTCATCCATTACTCTGCAGGCAATGGGGGAATGCAGAACTAAGGGGTCGGCCAATAGGGTGACCTTAAAGGACGGAGATCGAGCAACCATTGTTCCCGTACTAGTACTCTATTATTATTATTATTATGCCATCACGCCGTTTCCCCGAAGGGTTAGGCAGAGAGGATCGAGCGCCAGACCATTCTATCCTGACATAAATCTCTTGCTTCTTCCACATTCATACACCTCCTCATGCATGCTCTGCGATTATTCCGACTACGAACAGAGCCATCGATTAGGATTTGGTTAATCTATTCATGCCACAATTTCCTTGGACGGCCTCTCTGTCGCATACCTTCCACATTCGCATCGTAGGTTTTCCGTACCAATCTCTTGGCATACATTCGTTTTACGTGCCCAAACCACCTCAAGGAATTTCTCTCTAAGTAATAAAAAAATGTGTTCACTAACGTTTTTATTTCCTTATTATACTGCTTAGTCGTGTTTACTTGTTATGGATGACTTATACAATACAATACAATTCATGTCACCGTTTCCCCGAAGGGGTAGGCAGAGCGAATCGAGTGCCACACCACTCTATTCTGACGGATATCTCTTGCCTCATCCACACTCATACACCTCATGCATACTCGGCGATTACGACTAGGAAGAGAGCCACCGATTAGAATTTGTTCATGCCACGATTTCCTTGACGGATCATGCTCCGAGAGCACCGAAGTATCCGAGACATATGCACCACAGATGCGCCAAATCCTATGGCTATTGTTGGTTCACAGTTGGTTCACATTGGTTCACAGCTTTGCAGTTTTGGGCCAGAAGTGACCATATTTCAGAGAAGGTCCGTGCGGTATACTTGCTAGCTTGCTTCCTCAGAGGCCTTTGTATGTAAGTCACAACACAGAATTTATCTATTTATTATTATTTAACACTGAATTACTAATTATCGCAATAAGTGGTATACTTCA